>PVKN010004149.1:0-34470 GCA_004027915.1 Capromys pilorides
TCCTAGTTATTCCTTCCCTTTGAACAGATTCTTTCTCCTTCACAGTATCTATTGTACCTTTCAGATTTTATTTACTCTTTCAGGTTCTTACATTAGCGAGACAATGCAATGTTTCTACATACAGATCTGATTTATTTCATGTACCAGCACAGTCCCTAGTTGCATTCATTTACCTATAAATGCCTGGAGTTTATCTTTTTCTGTAGCTGAGCAACACACCATTGTATTAGTCTGTGGCTGCTCCTACAGATATTGTCTTGGTATAAATGCAAAAAAAAAAAAAAAAAGAAGGATTTATCCCATTAAAATGACTAGAGTTGAATTGAACTGAACTCCAATGAACCACAGATAGTGACTTATTTAATTAGGTCGTCCATCTGAGCTCAAGCACAAAAGGGAGCATCTGGAGAAACATAAACCCAGTAGCCACATCTTTCCTTTGGCAATGTCAGATCAATAAGAGGTAGCACATGGTGAGATGATGCTTTGGAACCTTGCTACTCATTCTCATCCTAGGTTGGCAGCACCAGCACCTTTAGGAGAGAAACCTCTCCAACGACATCCAGGTCTACTTAGCCAGGATCTGCATTTTATCCCCATTTCTCAGCTGCTCCTTTGTATGTCTGAGTTTGAGAAGCATCACTGTCAGCACTATAACAGTCTTTTTTTTTTAAGTGTATCTGTTATTTAATTAGGTTCTTAGTAAGAAATTTCGGATACTAATTTATGAGGATAAATTTCACTTGTCAGAGCAAAAAAAGATTGCAGGTAGTCCTGGAGCTGAGGGACAGCTTTGGTTTCTGCTAAAATCTATGAGTCTGCTGCTTTCTGATCCACCTTGAACTGCTCTAAAATCTGGTACCTCTCTTTCTTACTATCGAAGATCTCACCCTCCTGGTGTCTGGGTTTCCATAGCTGCTTCTTCTTGAAGTAAGCATCAGTGATGTGTTTGGGATTTTCACTTTGCTGATACTAATTTTTGTAGAGGTGGCAATGACAAATTTCTGTTGTGTTCTTCGTAGAGGAACATGATTAAGGTTAAGAGGTCCTGTCACAAGTAGGAAGCCGCTGGCCAACTGCTTCAGGAAGACCACTCTCTTGCCTCTGCAATGCCTGATGAGGATGACCAAGATGGTGCTGGAAGTGATGCTAGCTTGAAGTTTTCTGACATGCTGACTGAAGGGCTTCTTGCCATGGTTCAAGAGCTTTCGGGACACATCTTCAGTAGGCTAGAATCTAGGCATTTTTCACAGCTCAACCACCCAGGTACCACCATTCCTGTCCCCACTGACTGGTTTTGTGATGGTAGCAAGAACTTTCTCTTTCTTTATCTTCTTAACCTTTGATTTAGTAGCTGTATACTTTCTCTTGTACAAAGCCTTTCTAGAATACATAGGAGCTATCAGTCTTGTAAGGACCATGAAGTCTGTGAAGTATCAGGGCATCCCAGCAACTATTTAACCAAGCACAACTAGAGAACAAGACATGGTCTGAGTATCATGAGAGACACAGAGATTTGATTTTATCTCAATCCTGAAAGCATGTAAAGCCTGTTGAGTATATAAGAGGAGGAACAAAGCATACATGTATGTATGAGAAATAACAGGAAAAACATGTGTCACAACAGACATTTGGAGGAAAGACAGGTCATGGCTAGATCGGGAATTAAGCCAGATATTTAGGAGGTGGAGCAGCAGAGAGAAGAGCTGTGCAGGCAGAGTTCCTGAGATGAAGCAGAAAAGCCAACTGATCCACTCACTCCACAGCCTCCCTTGCAAATTGTTCCACATTTTCTCACCTGATGGCCAGCTGTCCCACCTGCCACTATGTGATGCACCCTGATTTTCCCTCTTCCTTTCTCCCTAGGTTGCCTGTCATTGACGCTTTTTCCAAATCATTCTTTCACCAGAGGAGTTGTTATGGTTTGTGTCTAGTGGTCCCCCAAAGCCTCATGGAGTTATGGGGTGGACATCTAGAATTTGTGATTAGTTCATCATCCAGTGCTGAGATTACAGGTGTGAGTGCTGATGGGATTATGGATGTGAATGGTGCACCCATCCTGGGACAGACAGCTTGAATGCAACTTAAGGGAGACAGACTTGTTCTCTGTTGTCATCGTTGCTGCTGCTCCTTCCTTTTTGCTCTTGTTGTTTTGCTGTTTTCTGCTGTCATGAACTGCTACCCTCTGCTGTGTACCCCTCTGCCTTGAAGCCAGCTGGGTGTGGACTGAAATCTCCATAAACTGTGAGCTAAATAAATCTTTCCTCCCTTGATTTTGGGTGTTGAGTATTTTGTCCCAGCAATGTGAGAAAAGTAACTGAGACAAGAATGAATGAATGAATGATGCCAGCTTCAAGTTCTGTCTTTGGGTCACATTCTGATGAATATCAAAGCTTTCTGTAGATGTGAGATTCTAAGCCATGGCTAGTGAACTCCACTTCTCAAGTGGCTTTTAATCTCACCACTTAAGTCATGGCTCATTTTTTCTACACATGAATTTAAAAGAACACATTCTTTGCTTTAGAGGTAGCATAGCATAGCCATTAGAAACAGATTCTGGAGTTAGATTCAGCTGTGACAAAGTTTCTAAACTTCACTGTGCTTCCCTTCCCTCATCCATATCATGGGAATAATATTTACTCCCACTGTATGGCAGGTATTATTAAGATAAAATGTATATTAATTTGAGCTCCATAATTATTATCTCCTCCAAGCTTCCTGGTTCCTCATGATAATAGTAATCTCCTGTGATGTCTGTTGATTACAGTGCATCATTTCCCATGATTACAATCCTAGGAATTCTAACTAGGAGTGCAGTGATCCTTGGAGCTCTCCTGTTTATCAACCACCTCCCAATGATTCATGTTGTCAGCAGAGTTGAAGAAATGGCTCTCCCAAGAGACCAGCCCCTGTGTCAATGAATAAGGCAGATGAAGGAAGTGTTTGCTATTTGTTCTGCAGGGAATCAGTGTCTCCTCCCAATGTGAGCTTAGCTAGGAACTGGTACACAGGAATGGCAATGGAAAAAGCCCAGAAGCTCTAGATCCAGATGAGACTTTATTCCAAAACTGACTCAACTTTTCTTTGAGGTGTGATGGATGCTATGTGGGCAGGATCTTATATCATGCAATTCCCAACCTGCAAAGGGGACAGTGCTTTCTGATAGGAGCCTCTAAAGGCCTGGAAGTTAGCTGGTCTTTGGTCATTAGGAACTCACTCTTAGGGAGACAAATCATAGGACATAAAGGATCAACTGTACTTAGAGAATTGTAAGCATTAAAATGTACTGGTGGCCTGGTCCCCATATGAATGAATGGGAGGGAAAGAATACATGTCCACTTTCTTTCTGCAAGCAGCTACAGTGGCATCAGTCTTAGGGGTAGTTCACATAGGAGAATGGACAAGATACCTTGGAAGCAGCAAGCCAATGTCCATGAGTGCCCCAGCCTAGAAACCCAGGAGAGTCTGATCACAGAGTACTTATGGCCAAGAAGACATGTTCAAGTGTTGACATGCAGATTCAGCCTGAGCCAAGTCTTCCACAGAGCAGCAACTCTCCAAAGGAAAAGAGAGGTCACAGGCAGTTGAGTGGAGAGAACAGGTGTTGTTAGTGAAGCCTGTGATGAGAGCCAGTTTTGGAACAAAGCTATTGGCTTAGTGTCCTGTTTTGTGCCAACCACAGCATGATTTCCAAGTTATTTGTGGATGTAGATAGGCTGCTGTGTGTGATCAGCCATGAAAGTTGTGTCCTGTCAAGCACTAGGAGAACTGTTCATATTAGGGTCTAGGTAAAACTATCCTCTTGGGCTATTCAGTGTTCAAAGTACACAGTCATACATAGTGATCATGGATGGCTATTTACACAGCTGTGATACTGGTAGATATGGCTTGGTTTTCACTCATGCAGAGGAAAGGTGCAAGTCTATCTCTCAGATTAGCAGGTAGGAAGTGGAAGAGGAGCGAGGCAGAGAAGCAGACATGTATGAATACATATACGTCTGAGTTAATAAGGGTTCTAATCTACACCTCTGGGGCAGGGAATAAGACCATCCTCAAAGAAGAAAGCAAAAACTAAGTTAAGGCCAAGACATTTACCAGATGGGTTGATGAAGACAGCACCTCTGGCCCACTAGGATCTCTAGGTACAAGAAGGAGAGCAACTCCACAGTCACAGAGACACTGAGTTTCATCAATGAGCCCTTGGCTCTAGCTGCTGCCCACTGTGATGGGTCTGCTCAAGGGCAGCCTCGTGACATCTCCAAGGCCCATAGCTACATAAGGCTCAGCCTCCTCTGCTCAACGCTGGCTTTTCACACTGCAAATAGCAGAAAGAGCTGGTGGCATGGCTGCCCTGGCTCAGTTCTAAAGAGCCGTCATTGCTCCGCATCAGGTGGCAGAAACGGTGCCTAAACTGAGCCTGGGGATGTGTTTATTGTGCATTAAATACCTCAGCATTGCTGCAAATCCAGGGATGCAATGACCTTCCAACAGAGCCTACAGCCTACTCCTGAGGATTGCTTCCTCTGCCACCACGAGACACACAGACAAGTGGATAAGCAAACAAGCCTGACAGCACCCTCATCCAGATTCTGGGCCTGCACCATGCCACGCTTTGCAAAGCCAGGTGCAGGGTTGGTGTTAATTGCATGAATAGTCTCATTCGCCTGATGGCTTTGATTTGTGCCTTGGGGTGCTCTATCCAGATTTCTTAAACACAAATTGATCCCTGCTAATTCATGCATCACCACTGAATATTTTGACACATGACACCTCCTAACTTTCATTAGTGGGTACAAGCTGGCAAGCCACAGTGGCCCATCCTCCACCCTGCCTTCCAGTCTGCAGCATGCATTGAGGCCAGGATGCCTGCAGGATCATGTCCTCCCCTTCTGGACCCTTTTCCTGCCACAACTTTCCTCTCCTCTTCCATTTCTGTTCCAGTGCCAGGTTCCTTTTCTCCAACTCCTCATCTCTCTAATCCTCTTGTCCCTCTCCCCTTCTCCCGCTTCATTTTCTTCCTTCCCCTGTCAGTGAAGCCGACATCTTCTCCCTTCCACACTGTCACCAGGCTGCTCCTCAGAGGCCTGCCTCCCTCTCCTCAGCTGACACCTTCTGCTGTCACCTCTCCCCATATGCTGCCTCTCCTTCTCCTTTGCACACTGTGATTTTCCCTCCTCCCCTAGTTGCTCTCCAGGCTTTGCAGCCCAGCTCTCCAGCCCTGGGGGAAGGGCCATACCTGCAGGAGGAAGAAGAGGATGGAGGAACTGCAGAGATACTGAAACCTCAGGCTCTGTCCCTGCTGTGCAGAGAAGTGTCCCCAAAGCTTAGAAGTGAAGGCAGAGGGCCTGGGGAGATGGTTCGGCAGTCTAAGAGCTTGCCTGACTAGTGCAAGGACCCAAATTCAAGCCTGAGTACTGTATGCTGTGCTAGCCCTGGAACCATTCATTGCTGAAAACCCAGGGATATGAGGTCCTTCCAACAGAGCCTACAGCGTATTCCTGAGGATGGCTTCCTCTGCCACCACAAAACACACAGACAACTGGATAAGCAAATAAGCCAGTCAGCACCCTCATCTGGATCCTGGGCATGCTTTGTAGGCTACCAAAACCCGGCATGGTGATGAAAGTCTGTAATTCCAGTGCTGGGGAGTCTGAGACAGGACGGTCACTAGGAGTCCAAGCTGCATAGAAAGACCCTGTATCAAATAAATAAAAGACTTTGCAAATAAGAAGTGAAGGCAGAACGCACACCCAAGTCTCAGTCCCCCCACCAGCCTTGTCTGCAAGCAAATAGAACAAGGAAGCACAAACTCATGCATCAGTGGACTACCTTGGTTGAGCACCCCAAGCAACAATTAGCATTTATCAGAATAAAATATTCGTTGAATGAATGGATGGATCCATCAATAATGCTGTACAGAGAGCTGAGCTCCACATCAACAGGCATCTTTGTTTACTAATGATCAATCACAGACCAACAAAATTAGACACAAATCTAAACTCATGACAACAACAAGGAAGACAGAAATCCATAATATCTATACACCAAGGTACCAAGATGTGGTCATGCCGCCTAACATGTTCCCCTAAGCAATCTCGTATTGCTGGCTCCTTCTCTTTCCCAACAGCAGCTCCAAGGGTTTCACCTCTCCCTCTCCTCATGTGCTAAGGACACCAGATGCTTCCCCCACATGCTCTGGCATATTTTCCCAGAGCTCCATGTCCTTGCATGTGCTCTTACATTTTCCCAGAGGACCCCTTCTTATCTCTTCCTAGCCTCTTGTTCTTATGTAAGACCCAGTTCAAACATTATCCCTGTTTTAAAACTCTTCCTGAACTATGCAGTTTGATTTCTCATTTCTTGTTGCTCAAACACTTGCTGCGCTGGGTGCTGGGTCAGGTGTGGGTGGAAGCAACTGTCCCAAGGCAACGGGAAATGGTGACAATCTCGTGATTCTGCCCGAATCTGCCTGCCTCAGACACATGCCCTTCCACTTGGTTGGCTTCCGGCTCATGCACCGCTTTGTTCTTGCATAAGGAAGGCAACTGATGAGTCATCTGTGTATCATCAATGTCAATTGAATGAACCACTAAGTGAATGATGAAACTGAGGCTCGCGAGATTAAAAGATCGCACGCTAATGCATGAGTGAGCCCAGCCTGGAGCGCAGGTTTTCAGCTGCTGGCTCTAATCTCCCTGTATATCATAGATGACTTTTCCACATTCCATGCTTGCAGCTTATGGTACCAATTGCTCAGACTATAGGTAAAGTCAATAATTAAAGGAAAAATACAATAATGTATCCAGCAGCTATTCTTTTCCAGGATTCGATGGAACACTCAGGGATATACATACATCTGCTCTGATAATGGCAGAGTTAACATTCAGTCTAATTTTAGCCTAACAAATGTTAATTTTCTTTGTAATAACAGAATTACTTAGATATTACTATTAGTAGTGAAAGTAACTAGCTGTGAAATCCAAGCTGTTACCAAGCATACAACATTATATCTAATTCTAAATTGTTCTTCAAAGTATAAACTAGCCTTATTTTGTCAATAAACAAAGAATCCTAAGATGTGTCCTAGGGACAGGTCCAAGGACAACAATGGCAAGTGCTGGGCCAAGGGTCTGAATCGGATGTGTTGGCATTGTGCACTCCTGCTCTGTGGCCCTCCAGTGAACGCATAATGGTCCTTAGGGAGCCAGAAGCTCGGCCTTGACTAGGATTTCCTCAGAACAGGAACTAACGATTGTTGGTTCAGCAAGAAGATGGGGGAGTCCCTTCTCAGACCCACTCATGATTTCTGGACCAGAACAGGCAAAACCGCTGCAATATGACACTTCTGTAATAGATGGAAAGTCCCCTCATGGACATCAAGGTTTTTGCAGTAACACTACACCCATCAACCATGGGAAGGCTCTGAGCTTTCAAGTTAATTTGTTAGTTGCTCTCCCAAAACAGACTCTAAGATGGAGATTTGCATGCAGGTGGTTTTCAGAGGAGTGCTCTTGGGAAAAATACCTCTGAAAGAGTAAGGCAAGCATTTAAGGCAGAGGGAGAACATGAGGACAATGCAGTGAGCCCCAGCTGTTCTATGAGGAGTTCTGTGGTTGAAGGAGCCCTTAGAGGATGGTCACAGTCAAAGGCAAGGGCTGAGCCTTGGGATGCCAGCACTGAGTAGGGCTGGTAACATTGGGTGGGACTGATGCTTTCCCAGGAAATGAGTGCCCTGAGGCCTAAGCAGACATCTGGGCAATATGGACAGCATCACTCCAGGTCTTCATGTTTCTAGTGCAACACAGAGACATGTACTATAGTACTGTGAAATCAAAACTTTTCTATCTCTAGATGCTTCCTATTACCTACATGAGATACAGGTGGATACCTGTCTCAGTTATTCTTCTTTTGTTACTGGGGCAAATACGCGACCCTCAAAATGAAGGAAGGAAAGGTTTATTTAGTTCACAGTTACTGGAGGTTTCAGCTCATACTCGGCTGGCTCCAAGGCAATGTAACACATGGCACAGAACAACCTTTCTTGGCAGCAGCAAAGAGCAAACAGCAAGGGAGGAGGAGTAGTAACAATGGCTACAGAGAGGAAGTCTGTCCCCCTTAAGTTGTAAGCTATATGCCTCAGGCTGAGTACTCATACCCATAATCCCAACAGCACTAAATCCCATAATCCCAGCCTTGGTCATGAATTAACTCTAGAAGTCTCTACCCCATGATTTCATGAGACTCTGGGAACAATGCCGCATAAAAGTTTGTGGAGCTGAACTGGATTCTCATACACTCAAGAGTCTTTTCAATGATCTGGTTCATTTCCTTGTCTTACAGATAAGAAACTCAAAGGTAGAAAGTGTCTTATTCAAAGATAAACAGCTCAGCAGAGACAGAGCCATGGCTAAAATCAGGCTCCAAGCCCTGATGTTTTCCTCACCAAACCTGTTCCTGGTCTTTTTGGCCTAGATCAAGAAAGTCTGCAAAGTCTTCCTATTTAATGAAGAGCTTCTACCTTCTTTCTATTTTTTCAAGACCTACTTGTCTCTAATGACTAGGCTAGAATGTAATGGTCTCTAAAGCCACACCCAATATTGTGTGTATAGCAGATGTCATTATTTTTCTCATGAACTTTCTATGGAGTGCCCTAAATTAGCATTTTCTAAAGTTTTTGCATGTAGGACATGGTGTCAAATTTTACAAAGGCCAGTCTAAAAGTTTATTACATACTTGTCTCTCTGCACCCTGACCTACATTGCTTGAAATGGGGTATGCATCACTCCAAACACACTTCATATACACAGTGTGCACCCCCTCTCACCAACGGGCCCCCAGCATGTCTGAGCAGCAACCTCCCAGAGAATGACTGACAAATAACGGGAGATCACACTGGGCACTTACACCCTAAGGGGCTTTCAGAATACACAACACCTGACTGGCTCCAACTCAGAGTTTGGGGAACAGCACTATGAACTACTGGCCTTGTCCTCTCTGGGAGAAACCTCAAGACTCCAGTGCCATTGGAATTGAGACATTAATTTAGAGTCCAAGAAGCCATGCCCATTGTCATGGAAGAGATTGTAAAATTACCTTGAGCATGGCACTCCTGCCCTAGGAAAACTGGCTTTCCCATGAGGTTCCCCAGTGGAATGGACTAGCTGGCACTCAACATGTTAACTTGAACAGTATATTCACTATCTCTGGCCTCTGTTTCCTTGCCTGGAGCATTAAAGACAAATTCTACCACCAAGAAAGGATAGCTGTAGTTGATAATTGTACGTGTTTTTTGTTGTGTTTTTTAAAAATTAAATGCCCTTTCCCATCGCTGAGACACAGTACCCAACACCGACAGCTAAAAGGAGAGCTTTCTCTTGGTCCACAGTTTTTTTAGAGCTTTCTGTCCATCATTGTTGTCTGGCTCCAGGCGGGAGCGGCATGGTGAGGGGGGAGGCTGGTGGAGGACAGATGCCCGCATCCTGGTCATCAGGAAGCAGAGGGCAAAGGGAGGAGCCAGAGGGAGATTTGCTCTCCCAAGTCACGCCCACTTCTGACCAAGTCCCACCCTCTGACAACACATTCAGCCACAAGCACAACAGTGGGTACTGGGAACAGGGCAACCCATGATCCAGTCACCCTCCAAAGCTCCCACCACTGAACCAAGAAGGCTTTGGGGGTACTTGTGCTAAAGTTAAACCATAGCACAAACGCTATGTAAAATTAGGAGGAAAAGAATCATCATCTCCCATGTCACCCTAAGCTAATTCTCTTGAACACTGTGGAGGCTGAGCCCTTCAGCATGCTTTCCTACACACATAGGCCATTGCTGGGGACAGATTCAAGGATGAAGTCCATTAGCTCTGTTAGATCCCTAGCACAAGCCTGACAGATAGGAGCCTATGAAGACCATATGAGCACACCCTCCTTTTACACCACCACAGTATCAGGATACAGCCACCTGGTAGAGGCAGCTCAGGATATGGAACAACATAACCTGTCCAGATTCAAGTTCTGGACTCCCTGCACTAGGAGATTGGGAGCAAGCCCTGTGCTTCTCGTAGTGTGTTTCATCATTTATATAATAAGATAAAAACACTTGCATTACAACAGGGGTTTTGATATTAGGTTGGCCTAGATTTGAACCTCGGCTCCACTGATTAGTTATGTGATTTGGGGGGAAGGCTATCTTACCCTGTTGCATCTGGCTTTCTCCTATGGACACCAGCAGTCTAGTGTTGATAGACTGCACCATAGGGATTCACTAGGGGTAAAGCCCACACAGCAGTGGCTGCAGACTCTGGTCCACAGCAGATGCCTAGTGAGTGCCAGAAGGTAACAGAGCAGCAGCTGTCGCAGTAGTAGTGTCAGCACTTCATCGATTGCCGTGGAACAAAATGAAATAACATCAATGAAAAGTTTTGAAAAGTGCTTGTCGTCTTTACCCCTACAAACTAATGGTATAGGTGCATCGTTGTCATATTAGAAAACCTATGCATTACTGTAGATATGTCTTACTCAGCAAAAAATATACACAAAATAGGCTAGAGCGACTCAAGGGTCAATGCCGGGGTAACAACATCAGCATTTCAATTATTGAGCCTTCTCATTTTTTATTCATCTTTTCTACACATAGAAAAAGAACATGTGCTATTTGCAAAGCATTTTGTTCACTGTGTCAAAGGTTACCAGTAGCATGAAGACATTATGTCTCATCAAAGATCTGCTCTGGGCAGTTAATGGGTCTACCCTATCTCATCTAATCACCAGGACCACTTCAGACAGATAGCATTTTACAGATGCAGAGAACAGGTGCATGGAGATGAATTTGCCAAGTGCCACACAGCTGGGAAGAGGAGAAAGATTCTTCAGCCCATGTTCCTCATGTTGCATTTCACAGACACAAGGGGATCACTCATGCCTCGGTGTATATCACACACAAATGCCCCAATCCACGGCACCTCCAGAGCTCAAATCTCACTCAGGTATGAGTGCTTCTGATTTTCAAAGGCAAGTGTTTTCTTTTGTCTAAATGAAACATATAAGGTACAGCAAAGGAACCCAAGATATCTGTGAAATCAAAACAGCAGCTATGACATTTGTTTCAAGTGTTGACTTCCCATTATTTTCTCTGATGGATAGCTCATCACTGCCTACTCTGAGTGGAGTGTAATTCTTCACCATATTTTGACCACCAGTGGTCAACCTGCAAGGTGACCAGGGCTCCAGTTGCTCCCCACTTCCTCCTCCTCTCTACTCACCAGATAGCAATAACTCCTTGTTCTGGAGCAAAGCAAATGGAAGTAAGGAGTAGAGGGAATGAGAGAATGCCATCCTCGCCCAGGGACAAGTCTCCAGAACTTGGGAACAGAGGGCAACACAGAATGGTGGGAAATGAGTTCAAATTCAGCTTAACGTCAGAACCAGCTCCACCACTGCTGTGTGGGCCTGTCCCTTAAGGACCCCCAGTTGTCCACTTGTGAAGTAGGAATAATTACAGTAGCATGTTCCATTACATGCATAAACACATACAAAGTCATTTGTATACTCTGAAGCACTGTTGCAAAAAAAATGTGATTAAGAAAGAAAAATCATAAAGGGTGACTATCACTACTGTCATCACCATTAATTAATGCTATATGCTTGAGTACAGTGATTCTTTGTGTGCCGTGGTCACCATCAGCAACACATCTTGAGCTGAAATACAAAGCCAGTTCCTCAGCCTTGGGGTAATTGTGTTGCCATGCACAAGACTGAGGGTGTTAAGAGTCACAGCATCCAATGTGTCTCTGCAAATCACACACCATCCATTGGCTTACTCTGCTGAATCCTCCCAAGGACATCTTCCTGAAGGCCATCTGAGGCTGCCTGGTCCCTGATATGGTTAGACACCCATGAGTTCTCCTCCTCCACAGAGTGCAGGGCCATGGCAAGCATCCTGCATCCACAACACATCCACCATCTGAAGAGACCCCAGGAACGGCCTATCCACAGGCTGCTGCTTCTCCATGCCTCTGATCAGCCTTGCCTTTGCTCATCAGTCCCAGGGGAAACAGACTAGCAGCCTCTGGGAGTCTCCCCCTCCTGCATCCTCCTGCTCTGATCTCAGTTCTGGCTGCAAGGACTCTCACCCACTTACTTCAGGCATGGTGGGAGCACTGGCTGGCACAACAGGTGGCTCGGATGCTGTCCTCAATCCCTATGGCGTCTCCCATCTCAGCCCCTCAGTCTTCACTCTCCACATTCAGCATCCAAATGATCACACCTGCCCGTGTCCCTAACAGAGCCTCTGTTTATGCTGCCTGCTGGCCCAGGTAGGGCGCAGGCACAGAGAATGTGTGTGATGCTCCTGGCCCTAAGTCTGCTTATGTGATAGGTTACTCAGTCTCTTTGTGCCTCAGTTTCCCTGTGTTCAATAAAGGATCATAAGATCCTCCACCCTGGGAGGTCAATGAGCACAATAAATGAGAACAGTGGCCACCAAGTGGTAAGTAAGCACCACGACTAGCACAGGGTGACTTCTTAGTCCCAGTAGGTTGCTGATATCATTACACCAGCATTATCATCTACATCAGCCAGAGCTCAATCAGAGAAATAGAACCAGTAGAAAATAGGTAGGTAGATAACAGATGATAGGTAGATTGCTAGATAGGTAAAAAGACAGACAGACAGGTTTATTATATATCTGATACACATATATGGGTATATTATAGTACATTGGCTTATTCAACTGTAGCAACAACCCACATAAGCTCTGAGTGAGTAGATTAGGTCATGAGGAAGCAACCATGATTAGAACAAGCTGGAGTGTGTCACCACAGGTAGCAACCATGAAGGAAAAGAGGAGGGTGTGATGGAAAGAAAGTACAGCCAGGCTATTTGGAATCTCTGAGCTCAGGGAAGCCCTATGCCTTCCTTGAGGCATTTGCCCAATTAGGTCAGGTCCAGCATCCTCTTTGGCCTCTGGCAGTCAGCTGGTGAGGGCCTGTAATTGCATCCTCAGTTTCCTTCCCAGGAGCACCTGGATTCATGTCTGCTTGAATGACTGGGAGAAGCTGTGAGTACAGCACACAGTGGCCTCCTCTTTCACCTGGATGATGCTTCCTCAGGCTGCTGGACCCCATCAGGTGTCACTTCTCCCAGGTCTTCCTTGGTCTTTCAGGCTGGTTTCTGTTCTTTCCTGGGCTCAGCTCTCTTAATTCAGTGTAAGGACCGTGGCATCTCCCACCAGAGTACAAACTGGGTTCACACTGCATGCTGAGTGCACTGAAAGGTTTAATCTGCTGGCCCAGGAATAGCACCAAGGCCATGGAAGCTCCAGAGTTCACTGCACCCCACCAGGCAAGGGTGGGGTTGAGGCTGCATGAAGATCCTGCTGCAGGAGAGCCATCCCCAGAAGAGTAGAGGCCAAGACAGGAGTGCCTGGGGAAGGTGCTCAGCTCTGCCAGCTGCTTCATCGTGTCCCAGATCCGGTGCTGACCAGATCTTTTGTGAGGACATCTTAGTCCAAAAGCTCATTTATCTTAAGGAAGGAGCAAATTGAAATCATTAGAGTTGGGCTGATTTTTGTAAACAGTTGGAGTCTTAGGAGGAAGCTGAAACAATCTAAAATCGCTTTTCACGTTTTACCAAAATGTAAGACCTCACTACCAAGGCTTTCCAGAGCGTTAAGGGAGCCCATGCAAGTCAGGGTCCCCAAGTGTGGCTGAAATGCCACGTGTGCTGCATGGGTGGGTGTGTGCCTGCATGGTGTAGGATCATAACTCCATGCTAGCCCTCACAGATGGTTGCTGTCTCCATGTCTGTGAATGGGCAATAACAGTTCACTGTTGGGAGAGTCTAGCAAAACAATATTTCTGTCAGCACATAGAAGGATGCCTGTGTGGGTCACAATGAGGATGAGTAAATGTCAGTCATTGTTCAACGTCACCTTTCTTGTGATCAGTGGAGCTCCTTCTGTACCATCACAAACTATTGCTACAGCTATGACACCTTTGCGGTAATTCTCCCCTCCAAGTGCGGGTGCATTTTAAGGGCTATTATTTGATTCCATTTACTCTTGACTCCAATACCTGTCATGGAACAAAGCACCTTCTAGAGACACAGAAGTGTCTCAGTTCCTCTTCTTTTCCTGAGACCAGTAAGTGTGCAGGATCCTTCCTGTGTACCATCTAGATCCTCTCCTCTCGGCCCTGCTCTGGACGGGACTCGTAAGCCCCATCTTCCTTTCTGCTAGTGGTGCCAGACCAGGGCTCAGCTCAGGTGATCCAGTTTCTTCAGCAGATCCAGGGACCTGCTGTACTCAGTAGAAAGCTTATGTCTGAGAAGGTGGTAATCTTCCTGGGGCCTCTGGGCCTCTCAGAGCGCAGCTCATCCTACACACAAGCGACTTTGACAATCATGCTGCAGTAGGAGACAGCAAATGCTCCAAGGGAGAGCCCCCTCCCCACCCCTCTGTGAGCTAGGCCAGGCACCTGGCTCCTGGGCTCCTGAGGTCCTACAAGCACTCAAAATCGCCTGTCAGGAGGGCTGCAGTGTGACAAGCATCTGCCAGCCAGCCTTCTCCATCCAAGAAATTTCACTTCCTGAGGAGGTCCACCCAGCTGCTCTCCACTGATTAGTTTGTGCCACAGCATCAGTGTGTGTGCTGGAGTCAAGGAAAACTAGCTCTTCACCTTTGACTCTGTGAGAAAGTTCTCACTTCTTTGTTTTTTTATTTATTCGATGCAGGGTCTCACTACACAGTTCTGACTCACAGTGATCCTCCAGTCTTAGCCTCCCTGGCACTGGGATTGCAGGTGCGCGCCATCACACCTGGTTTTCAGGGCTGGCACAGCATGCCCGGGGTTTTAGGCATGCCAGGGTTCCAGTGCCAGCACAGCATGTGGTACTGGGGATGAAACCCAGATGCTGGTGCTTGCCAGGCTGGCGCTTAGATCGCCGAGCTATCACCCCAGCCCCACAGATATCGCTTCTTACTAATTCAAGACAACCCTTGGTCACTTTGGTCCCAGTTTCTGTTGGGTCTGAGTGTGACTTTTAGTGCCCAACTCTAACCCTCACTAGCCTTCTCCAACTTTCACTCCCACTATAGTCATGTGACTCAGAATTTAGGACACATGGCAATAGAGCCTGGGGCCAGGAGCCCCATAACCACTGACATCAATGAAGATTTACTTTGACTATAGAATCTGGGAGAAACAAAGAAAGAATAGTGAACTTCATTTAAAAAAAAATAAATGTATTCAATTTAATTAGATTAAAATATTTTTAATTAGGAATGTAATAAAACTGTCTTTTTCTGAATTCATGGTGATAACAGATGGCAACTTTTTAAAGTACAAAAAAGAAGCTCGCCCCCATGCCATCTTCACTTTTTTATCATTTTGCTAGTTCTTGACATCTAGAGGCTTGGGAACCTTATCTGAATGCGGGACTCAAGGCCTGTTCCACTTGTGAGTCTCAGGGAGGAGAGGTCTAAGAAATTACCCACTATTCTGGGTGACTGTCCATACCCAGAAAGGGTAACTGGAGTGTCGCCTTCTGTATCGGAGGCACATGCATCACTCCTGCGCCTGTGCATGGATCCGTTTTTCCAGCCTGGTCTTAGGGCACAAAGGCACATACCCACGCTCATGTTCTTCTCTTACTTCCACCTCTGCGACATTGTCAAACTCTTTAACTTTTGCTTGAATCTCATTGAGACTCAAGTTTCCATACTGAGAAAGGGGAACCTCACTGGCCTCATGGTAACACCTGGCCACCTCAGCATGTCCCTGCCCCCAAAGTGGCAAGTGCAGGTTTCAACTGAAGAGGCCTACATATGGGTTCAAATGTACATCCCGAGGGACTAGTTCTATTAGATCCACCAAACTCTCCAGCATGGAAAACTTAGATTTTCTCTTAGAAGACTGATTTGAGCAGGTTTTTGGTAACCATCAGGCCATTTGAACAATTCATTTTATAATCAAGAATTATTGGGTTTGGTGGATAGCTGGGTGATCTAAGTGCCTATCTGACAAGTACAAGGGCCAGGGTTTGATCCTTGGTACTATATGCCATGTGGGCCCCAGGACCCCATGAATGCTGTGCCAGTACAAAACCAGGTGTGGTGGTGCACATGTGTAATCCCAGCGCTACGGAGGATGAGACAGAAGGATTACTATAAGTCTGAACTGCTTAGCAAGACCCTGTGTCAAACAGATAGATATAGATAGATAGATGGATGGATGGATGGATGGATGGATGGATGGATGGATAGATAGGTAAAATTACTGAGGCCTTCAATAAGACTTCCAAAATCATATAGGACTAGAACCAGTGTCTGCAGCTCAAAAATCAATTCTCTAAAAAAGAACTGGTGTCAGAAAGAGGTATCCACATAGGTATATTAATGGCTGGGACAGATCTTTGACTATAGTATGGTAAAGGTGGATTTGAATTGAACCCTTACTTTCACCATATCCCCACTGTAATCTGGGAAGATTAACTTAACCACTCTGTGCCACAGTTTTTTTCATTTACAAAAGGTGGTTAAAATAATCTGAATTGGGCTGGGAAGATACCTTCACAGAATAAGTACCTGTCTAGGCAAACTCAGGGACCTGGATTCGATCCTGGGTATCACCTGCTGTGCTGGTTCCATCCCTGGGCACACTGAGCCAGCCTCTGAGACTGGGTGTGATGGACCATGCCTGTAACCCCAGCACCGGGAAGGCTAAAAACAGGAGGATCACTAGGAGTCCAAGCTGTATAGTGAGATCCTGTACCAAATGCATTAAAAAAAGAAATCTATATGGCATAAATATTGAAAATATTAAGACAAGATTATATATAGTATTGGTGTGGTATGGCTGCCCTAACAAAGTGCCCTAGACTGGGTAGCTTAAATTACAGAAGTGCTGGAGCCTGAATTTAGGGGAGTGAATCAGCTTTCTCATCACTGGGATACAGTACTGGACACCCCAAGTTAAGGGAAGAGAGGTGTATTTCAGTTCACAGTTTCAGAGAAACCATCTGTGCCAGCTGGACCCACAGAGACACCATGGTGGAAGGATGTGGCCACTCAGTCCATGGGAGCTGAAAAGCGTAGCACAAAGCAAGAGCCCAGGCAGGAGAGGAAGCACATACCCTTCACAAGGTCATATTCTCATGGGCCACCATCCTGCAGAATGCAGAGGGCCAGCCCTGGGATGTGATTGGTTCCACCCCAGGGCCAGATGGGCCACCCCAGAATGACTCAGCACAAAAAGTGTATAAAAAGAGTTGAGAAAGACTTTGTGCGATCAGCCCAGCCCAGCCCTGCACACCCACAGTGTGCTTTATTAACTTGCTTCAGCATCTTAGTCCAGTTAAACTGACCATCCCGGTTAACAGTCAACACCATATCTAGTCATAATAATATATATGATATCATATATATCATATATGATATCATATATATCTTATATTTAGTATCTGCTATTAACATATACTGCCTCATTTCAGAGAGGAAAAAAAAAATTAGAAAAAAAAATCTAGGTAAAGGTGCTC
This sequence comes from Capromys pilorides, assembly GCA_004027915.1. Classification (NCBI taxonomy): domain Eukaryota; kingdom Metazoa; phylum Chordata; class Mammalia; order Rodentia; family Capromyidae; genus Capromys; species Capromys pilorides. The sequence continues at coordinate 17,530 of PVKN010004149.1, forward strand.
CTCAAAAGGCAGGCAACAAGGTCCTGCACAACTTGCTGTCATTAGGGCTATGAACTTGTTCCTTGGTCTCTAGGCAACTTCCCTCCCCCTGCACTGTCCAAGACAGTAGTGACAGACTGCTTGTGGCTCTGGACACTTGAGATGTAGTTCAGGTGAATCAAGTTGTAGGTATAAATCACACACCAGATTTTTTTAAAGACTCAATATGAAAAAAAAGAATGCAAAATATCTTACAGGTAGTATTTGGGTGTTGATTACATGTTGAAATTATAATTTTTTTTGAAATGTTGTTTTGAATCCAACAAATATATCATGAAAACTCACTTCACCCTTTTAGTCCCTCTACTTATTTTTATGTAGCTTTCAAAAAAAATTAAATTGATGAGCCAGCGAGATAGCTCGGGGGCATAAGCACCTGCCTGGCAAGCACAAAGTCCCGAGTTTGATCTCCTGGCACCAAAACAAACAAGCAAACTAAAATATTTAATTTTGTATGCATCACAGAGAGTATTTCTATGGAGCAGCACTGTTCATGAACAAAAATATTTAACTGTGTATGCACCACAGAGAGTATTTCTATGGAACAGCACTGTCCAAGAAGGTGGAAAAGACAGTATCTGTGAAATATACTAGTATTTCTTAAGCCTAATTTATCACCACAATCACTTGAGGAAGAAGGGCCAGGGGATTATCCTTAATATGAATTCCCAGAATCCTCCCCTAGAGATTCTATTTTTGTAGGTCTGAGAATCTAATTTCTGGATATGAGCCACACACTGCTGAAGCCATGCATATGTTATACCCTTTAATGCCCATGTGAAGCCCATGTAAACGTACTAATTTTGCAGGTGAAAAAACACACAGGGGTTTGAGAAGATGAGGTGTCTGGCCCTAGGTCTGTCACCAGGCAGTGCAGAAGTGGGGCTGACTTCAGGGCCCCTAACTTCTCAGCACCTAGGCTGCTTCTACCTTCTCTAATGACCCAGAACTCCACAGAATCTGAGTCCCCTTTTGCCAGACTTCAGGGCAACCCGGAGCCTGGTGGTGGCTGCTGAATGCCCCTCCCAGGCAGACCCAACTCTTTGCACTCTGGGGTCTCAGAGAGATTCCCGGCTCTGTTCCTGCCAGGGGCATCACCAGAGATGATGTGAAAATTAAGTCCATGATTAAAAGAACAAAATCACATTCTCGCGGGGCACTGTAAATGGAAGGGCCCCTGGTGACCACCTATCCCAAGTTCCCATTACACAGATGGAAAACTGAAGTCCAAAGAGGAGGTGTGATCTTTTACCTATGGCAACTGGAAGTGGAACTAAGATCCCAGGTGTGGCTATGGGGAAGCGCAGGGCCCCTTCCTCTGCATACATGAACTTCAAGCTCATCAGAAACATGCTGATCTGAAGGCTCCTTACCTGCAAAGCCCACGTGTGAGCAGATGGCTGGAGAACCAGGCTGAGGAAGGTGAGAGCGGGCTAGCTCAGGCCCCCACGCATGGCATGTCCTTCACTCTTCACAAGCAGCCTCTACCTCCCTGAGGGCCTGCAGTTTGGAGCTGCCTGCCCTCACATCTATCCCTGGTGATAGCGCCCCCGCCCCCCTCCCCCCCCCCACCCCCGACCTAGACCAGACTCTTAACTAGTGCTTTATGCGCATGAATTCCGTTAGCCCTCCCAACAACCTGTAGCAAAATCATTTTCTGTGTTTTACAGAAAGGAAACTGAGGTACAGAAAGGCTAAGTAACTCACCTAAGACCTCACGGTGATGCGTAGGATCAGAGCTGGGATTGAGCCCAGGCTGCCTGATTTGAGAACTCTTACCCACAGTCACCACTAAGACAGTCAATGTCCTCGCCTTCCTGTAGCTTACAGTCAGGTGGACATAGACCATGTGCTGGTAAACAGGGAAGAGCGATAGCTTGTGCCAGCCATGATGCCAGGCAGGAAACTGCATGATGCAGTGATAGAAAAAAAAGGAGGAGTGGAAAGGGTGCTCAAGGGACCTGCCATGGAGGGAGGCAAGGCAGAGACTCACAGGCAGAGACAGGCAAAGCAAGGAAGCGGCGCAGAGACCCAGGGGCAAGGCAGCTTCCAGTGTTCCAAGAAGGGCACAGTGACCTTTGCAGCTGGATCAAAGTGGAACAGGGACAGACGAGATGGCCAGCAGCTGGAGGGTGGGCTTGTTTGGACGTTACTCTCCTTGTGCACAAAGTCCCTGGAGGGTTATAAGCAGGCAAGACTCATGATGAGCTATCTGCAGTGCAGGAAAAGTAGTGTCTTTAACGAATGGTGTTGAGGCCACATGTCTCAGTTACTCTTCTCTCATTGCTGGGACAAATACCCGACACTCAAAATGAAGGAAGGAAAGGTTTATTTAGCTCACAGTTACTGGAAGTTTCAGTCCATATTCGGCTGGTCCAAGGCTGAGTGGAACAGGGCAGAGAGCATCCAGCCATGGCAGTAGAATAGCAACAATCACAACAGAGGCAACTGACCAACCCAGGCAACAGAGAGAGTCTGTTTTTCTGTCTCTCTTATGTTACATTCAGGCTCTCTACCTCAGGCTATCCACCTCAGGCATCACCCCAATCCCAGCAGTACTAAAATCCATAATCTCAGCAGTACTAAAATATACAATCCCAGTGGATCATGAGTTAGTCTCAAACTCTAGAAGTCCCCACCCCATGACTGCATGAGGCTTTAGGAGACAACTAGACACAAACCATAACACCACATGTGTAACTCAGCAGTGGTGCATCTGTCTAGCATTCCATCGCCAGTACTGCAAACAAAGACAGGGAAAAAGAAAGACTGCAGACAAATGGCGCCACAGCACTCCGATATCCCCTGGCCACAATCAATGCACTTAGATCTAAACGTTACAGGCAATAGAAAAAAATTCAAAGTGGATCAGAAATGTAAATGTTAAACTACAAAGCATGGAGGAAAATCAGGCTAAAAACTTCAAAACCTATAGGTAGGCAAAGACTTCTTAGGCAGAACTCAAAATGTATGATCTATGAAAGAAAAGCAATGAGTTTCATCAGAATTGAAAACTTTTACTCAGTGAAAGGGCTCATTACGAGGATGGAAAGATGAGATACTGCCAGAGAAGAATGTCTGTGGAGGACCCATGGGGCCCAGAACTGGCACCTGAGTGCACAGTCAAGCCTAACTGCTGCCTGCAGAGGTACAACGCCTTGTGGGAGGCAGGGAGGCCGCAGGAAATTCCTGCAGGAATCCCCCGGAAAGGGCAGTGACCCTGACGGTCCTGAGACAGTAATGCGAGGCACACAGGTGGAGCCAAAAGGGATTTCCAGTTTCCCAAGGATCAGATGCAGAGCATGAAAGAAAGAAGAATCAAGGAAGATGCCTGCTGTGAAGCTTGAATGGCCGGCTCCAGGGGAGGCCTTTTACGTAGGTGTGGAACAAGGAGGCGGGAGCGGCCACCAGGGATGTTAGTCTGGGGGAGCCACGTGGAGAGGACCACCATTCATGGGCCACCTAGCTTGCTGCCCTCACAGTCACACACCACTGGGTTCTCACAATGCCCTCAACAGTCTAGGCATTGTGGTCTTAGTGTATTGTCTTTCCTCCAAAATTGCTGTCCTCACTCCAATTTGGGAGACCTAATAAAGGACTTCCCCAGCCCACCCCCTTTACCTATATGCCTGTCCTCCTTGCCTGTCTTCCTGTCCCACCTGCACCACCATCCCACTCTGTCTCCATCCCCTCCCAAGGCCACAGTAGGGACAACATTAATCTAAGAGCCCAGAAGGTCATTCTAAGAAGCCTTCACACAGAGCAGAGCAAACGGCACAAACCCAGACACCAAGAAGGTCTGTGAGAGGAGCCTCAGGCCCCCATCATGGCCAGCAGCTCCAAGGGTCACAGCATCACTTCTCCCAAGAAATCAATAGACAGCAAAAATGAGGCTGTACGTTTCTCAGCAAACTTTGAACTCAGGGATCTCGGAAAGCAAACTTGGAAGGAAAATGTAGAACAGTGGGAAACACCCCTACCCCCTGCCCAGTCAGCATCCAAGCTCAGAGACTCCACATCCTGAATGTTCTTGGGGGAGGGGAGAGTACTGTCCACCATCACGCCCACCTCCACCTATCCTGTGCCAGGCCCTGTGTGGTGCTCCTCATACATATTTGCTTCTTACAACCATTCCACAGACTGGAGAAATAAAGAAATAAATCAAACTAAGGCTCAAGAGCAGTTGAAAATCTTGATCTGGACTATATGGGTTGGCACAGCCCAAGATCTAGTCTTCTTGGCACCAAAGCCTTTCGCTGTGCCTGGACAGAGCAGACCTGGCACCCCAGCACTCTCACCGTGGCCTGCCTCATCACTGCACCCCTTCCACCTGCGTGGAGCCTGAGTTAACCGCTGGCACCTAGACTCCAGGAACAGAGCCGATGACCCATACCCTGACCCTAGGAGGTCTGCTCCTGCCTGACTTGCCCAGCTGGGCCACATCCACCTACCCCTTGGAACTCCTGGAACTCATTAACTTACCCAAGAACCTCCTCCTGGCTGAGCATGTGTCTCAGTCACTTTCCTCCTCACTGGGACATAATCCTCGATTCTCACCGGTTTGTTATTATTTTAACGAGAGTTAAAAAATACAATAAAAACGATACAGCATTTCAAAACAAGGTGATAGGAAATTAGCCATGGTCGTTACGTGACACATTGTTGTCTTCAGGGTGTTGCTCAGACTGCCAGATACAGGCACGTAGTACTCATCAGACAATACAAGCACAAACTGTTCCTTTCAATGGACTAATATGATGCACGGTCTGTAGAGGTTTTGCTGCATAGCTGGCTGGCTCCAAGGCAGGGGAGCATGACAGCGAGGCAAGGTAGAGTAGAAAGAGCTCAAGGCATTATGCGGGATGCAGAGCTATCAAGGGAGGAGGCAGGGAGCTGCACCCACCCCTCTGTGCCTGGCCCGCACGGACCCACCTTCTCTAATCAGGCTTTTTCTCCCAAATTACAGTGAGGCATAAACTACTCAGTGGACCACTCCACCAGTCTCACACTCCCACGACACAGTCATCTCCCAAAGTCCCACCTCCGATTGCACTGATGCTTTGAGGGGACATCTGGCTACACCCACAACAGCAGGGATTCATTCAGGCACAGGTCTCTCTGGTTCTACAACTTGCAGGGTTTACCTAGGACCTGAAGTTTCTTTTCTGTGCACCTGCCCCCAAGCGGTGAGGCGCACGCTTTGCAGCGTCTCCCGGAGTGAGAGGTGGATTTGAGCAGGGCTGTTCCGCTTCCCCTGTTTTTGCTCTGGCTTGTGAGCTGCAGACGCTCTGGCTGTAACGGGGTGAGCACTGCTGGTTGGACATTTCTGGAGGGATGAAGGGCCCACGTGGGGCCTGCCAGCTAGCAGATGTAGCTTGGCCTGGCAGTCTTAGACCACAGCTTCTGGTTGCCGGCCTTCTGTCCGCCTTCTGTCCAAAGCCAGTTGCGCCCACCCCCACCCCCGTGTGGGACATCGCACAATGCATTCACTCTCTACATCTCAGTTTTATCATCCATAAAACCAAGGCAGGGAAAGTCCCTGCCACATAGGGCTGCGAGAGGAGTAAAATGAGTTGGATATTAAGGCCTCTGAACGGGGCCCAGCATGCAGCCAACACCCAGCGAATTTCAGCTTTGGTTTCAGGGTCGCCTTCACCCTCATCCTGTTCAAACCCCTTTGGGGGACCACCCACGCCTCCTCCCTACTTCAGGAGGCGGAACTCCCAGCACTGTTTATTCCCCCCCACCTTCCCTGCAGCCCAGACCCCAGGACGCTGGCGAGGAGCCGCTGCCTCAGGCTCGGTCTGCTGGCCGGAGCTGAAAGCCTGAGATGACTGGGGGTGTTGAGAACGAACGCGAGACAAAAGCCCGAGCTGGCTTTGTAGCTAACCGAACTGATTAAGCTACACGTTAGCTGGGGATAAAGCTTCTTACCGAATAACCAGACTTTTGCTGAGCCAGGATGATAAATTCATTCTTAATACACTGGTAATAAAAAGAGACTCCCCCCACTCCCGAGCGAGTTCCCAGAGGCTTACGCGCTTTCTCTGTGTAGAACACCGCCATCTAGAGGGAGTCTGTGGAATCGCATCCTGTGCAAAAGGAATCTTTTTAAAGCAACATCAAAACTTAAACCAGTAAGAGGTTCAAAGCAGCACCCTGGGAAGCCAAATGTGTTTACAAAATGACTGCCAGTAGCTACTTATTACCCTGGAGATGACATCCTTCCGACTGCATGCCCTCCCACACGGCTTAGCTATTCCTGAGACTTAGCACAGATGTGGCTTTGGTTCCTGTGATGTCTTAGATTCATTGAAAGAGACGTTTTACTTGATCACCTACTCTGTGTTGAGTACCGCACAAGCGCTGTGCAACACACGGGATAGAGAGGCGCATGGGCCCTCTCAAGATGCCAATAAGCATAAAAGGCCAGCATGACTTTTAAAACATAATACAAAGCAGAGTAGCCTACGTGCCCTACCTAGACGGCTATCACAGGGAGGGAGCTTGGTGGCCCTCAGAGGAAGGGACTGGTTGGCACTTTCTGAGTATCTTCCGTGTGCCTGGACACTGTCTCCCCTAATGTGCGCTCTTGCTCTGAGTCTGAACATGTCCCATCTCATAGGCGAGACACAGAGGCTCAGAGAGATCAGGTCTCTGCCCAATGTTGGTTCAGCTGGCAGGTGAAGAAGCCAGGAATCCAATCCAAACTCAGAAACTCTTCCTGTGGTGCCAAGATGTCTGTCGAGGAAGAAGAAACAGGTGGGAAATGGACTCTTGCATTACCTCTGCGGTGGCGAGTGATTATGCTCAGGAGGTGCATTTGATTTTCAAACCCAGGCAAAACATCTTCCTGAGACAAGTCATCCATGGAAAATAAGACAGGAGGCTCTTTTATCTGCAATCTTGAGGTTATAGTATGCACACTGTCTTCTGCCCAACTTCTGATGAATGAGCAAGCCGTCCTTCTCAAACCTGATGGGGGCGGGGGGGCAGAGACCCATGCTCTTCTGGCTCCTCCGTTTGCTGTGTGTCCAACCTTGCTGGGTCTTCCCACCTGGTCCTTTAGCACAGAGGCCTGGAGACAGGGACCAGTGACAGATGTGCAGATCCTACACAGCGCCTCCTGGATCCAGAACAGCAGCAACTCTTCTCCCCTTTGGAGCTGGGTCGTGGGCTTGGGCTGAGCCTCTGGAGGAAGCCCAGGAAGGCAGTAGTACATCCAGTGGGCCCTGAGCACACGCAGGCTCGGCCTCTACCACTTGGCACTACTTTCCAGAAGAGGAACCAGCAGGAGTGGCACTGCCATCCTGGGGGCCCTCAGGCCGGCACACATTCCACATCATGTGCGTGAGGAGAGATGGCAAAGGGGATCAGAAAGAGAAGAGGTAGGCATGGGAGTCTTCCTGTAGGAGGTGCACCAAGATCTACCCAAAGAAAAGGATGGGAAGTGTTGCTGCTGAGTTTCTTGTCACCACCACCCAAATCTGTGACTTCTGAGGACATGATAATGTCCCAAGGAAAACACATGCACAGAGGTGCTCTTTTGTCCAGTGGGTACCCAACCTAGATACTCATTTTCCATTCAAATGTGGCCAACCAGGAAATACCCTCCCATGGCTGCGCTGTGGAACAGGATTCCTTGGATGATCCATTATATGTGATCTGGGCACAGATGGCCACACGGCAGAGTGCAAGATTACTCTATTCCCAGAGCCAGATCACCCTGTGATGAGTGGCCAGCCTGGAGCTGCTGTCCAGTTGCTCAAGAAGATGAGTCACATGCGCTGGTGGGCTGGACAGGCTGGGGACTTTCCTTGGTGGCTGTACTTTATGAGATTCTCCTTTATCAATCACAAGTCCCTAGAACTTTGTCCCCAAATCCCAAGACTTTGCAGCCAGCACAAAGGAAGTTACCACTGATGCTGAAAGATGATGCCTCCTCGCAGCCATGTATGGCTTCCAAGCCTGCTCCTTTCCCCACCAGTCATTCACTCACTCACTTATTTCTTGGATGCTTCTGGCAGGTGGAGTTTAGGCAGAAGCCCAAACAAGGTCTGCAGCAATTCATCCTAGGAAACTCCAGGAAGTCAGGATCGTTGGAGGCTAGGCCTGAGGGAGATGGTGACAGGTGGCAGCCCCACAGGCTCAGCAGCAGCCAGCCCACAAAGAGTTGGGCATGTTGTGTCCAGCAGGGTAGAAAGCAGCCTGGGTGGTGTGGTGGCTTGCCAACCAGAGGTCAACTTGTTACACACCGTTGACCTGAGCCAGGGTGGTGCTGGGTATGGGAGACCCACCTGAGGATGGTTGCCAGCAGCATAAGAAGAAGACCTGAGGAGCCATTGACAAGCTGTTTGGGAAGCTGCTTGGAGAAGCTGTTGGAGCTGCCAGAAGCTATTGACTCTTTGGGCTGTTCTCCTGAAGGACCTCGTTATGCTGGCTTTACTGATGAACTCAACAGTTTTCATTGAAGGAGGAGCTCAGGACCTCATTGTCTCCGAGAATGGCTATGGTTCACTTTGGGGGAGCTCTGGTCCTCCTCTTGAGCATCGCTTCTTGGCTGTGGAGGGGAAGATGGTGCACACCTTCGTCTCCTGGAGAAGCTTGTCATGTTGGCTTTCCAGATAGGAACTTGGCTTTCCCCATCCTTAGCGGAGCTCAGGACCTCACTGTTGCTGAGGGTGGCTGTGGTACTGCTCAGGAGAGCTCTGGTGCTTACCTTGAGCATTGTTTCCTGGCTTCTGTGCAGATCCCTCAGCCTGTTTGCACAGATCCTTCATCCTGCTGGCACAGACTGTCTAGCTTCCACCACTGACCTTTGGGCCTTGCCAGAGCAGATCCTTGAAGCCAGACATTGTCATGTGTCCTAGGCCTCCAGGTGGACTTGTGGGAGGCACTGTTACGAGCTCTAGATCTTCAGCTGGACTCATGCAGGACATTGCTGTGGGAGGGATCCAGGCCCTCCGCTGGATTCTTTGATCTTTAGTGTGTGAACAGACCCTGCACTCTTGTATGTGATTCTTTGGGTGACTAGTATAAGTCACCTCATGAAGTATGTGATCCTGTATTGTATTGTTCCCCTTGCGAGACCTCAAACCATGATGGACGGTAATGGGAAGCCAGCACAGGCCTCTCAGGACAGGAGCTGCAAGATGCTGTCACTGCTTAGAAGAGGGGAGTGCAGGGAGCCAGGCAGAGCTGCAAAGTCACCCGGGAGAGGTAAAGACTCACAGCCAAACCAAGCCGGTGGCAGTAGGCGTCGTTGTCATTATTGTTGTTATTTTTCACAGTGGCAGGCCCGGTGCTAGGGGATGGAGTGGAGTGTATTGGAAAACTTTGATTCTTCTCAAGAGGATTGAAACTCAGAAAAGTGGTTCGTCCAAGGTCACAACATAAATGTATTAAAGGCTCTGTGGAGCATCCAGGCCTCTAGCTCCTGGCCAAGGAAACTTCCACTGCTTTCCCCAACCTCCATGTGTTGACTTCTCCTTCCTTCCCTCTTTTGCCCAGATGTTTGGGGGAGTATTCTTGGGCTTGGGACCAGCACCCCTACAGTATCTGTCTATCTGAATTATAAATGTAAATGGGCATCTTGTACTTTATCTGGCAATCTCACTGTTCAGTCAACTCTAGAGTATCACAGCCTGGAAGGTTTCTAAACAAGTACCTCCAAAAAGCCTCCCTCCCCAAGCACTGTTACACTGTGAACTAGAGCATCAATACATGTCCCTTGGAGAAACTCCTTCCCTGTAAGAGCCATGGAGGGCCAGAGCCCAGGGCATCACCCAGAGGACAACACAGAAGGTGGAGACCTGCACTTGGGGGAATTTTGCTGTAAGAGATCAACAGAGGGTTGTAGCTTTGCCCAGATTTAAATATTTGGATATTTACGAGAGAGAGAAAGAGAGAGAGAGAGAGAGAGAGAGAGAGAGAGAGAGAGAGAGAAAAGAGGAGGAGGAAGAAGGGAGAGAGGGAGGGAGAGTGAGGGAGGGAGGGAGGAAACAAATTACTCCCAAGCTAGGATCACCCATGAGTTTCTGAGCACTATTCTTGGAACCTGTCTCCAGTGGATTCTTTATCTTCATGGGTTAAACTATCAGGGCCTAACCTGTTGGTCTGCATTTCCTCTCTCTGAATGTCTGTTGATGAGCCCTAAAGAGCCAGTCAATATGCACTGGGAAAAAAAAACAGTGTACCTAAGAAGAAATAAATATGCAGAATTGTCAGATAACTGATCTGTCCCTGGTGGACCACAGAGCTCCTTAGCCCAAGGGTGGTACATGTGGCTGACAGTGCTGGTTTCCTGCTGTATATCTAGATTCTGCCTTTCTACTAACAAAACCCTATTTTTTATGAGCGGTAGAAATGGATCCAATTAGAATGCTAGGGCATAGTGGTGCACAGCTGTAATCCCAGAACTCTCAGAGGCTAAATCATGAGGATTGCAAGTTCAAACCTAGCCTGAGAAACTCAAAGAATTAGCAAGATCTCATATCAAAATGAGAAAGGTGGAAGGATGCAGCTTAGTGTGAAGATCCTGGATTCAATTCCCCAGTAGCACTCTGTTTCAGTTACTTTTCAATTCTTGCTAAGACAAAATACCTGACGCCCAAAATTAAGGAAGGAAAAGTTTATTTAGCTCACACTTTGTGGAGGTTTCAGTTCAGGGAGAGTGGCACATGACAGAGAGCAACATTACATGGCAGTGGAAAACAGCAAGATCAAAAGCAAAAAGGGAGGAGCAGAGCAGAGGGCAAGCCTCTCTCCTCCTTACGTTTCATTCAGCCTCTCTGAATGTCCAGGGTGGGTTTAGCACTCATACCCACAATCCCAACAGCATTTACAGCCATAATCCCAGCAGCACTCACACCCATAATCCCAGTGGTACTCACACCCATAATCCCAGCACTGGCCATGAATCAATCACAAACTCTAGAAGCTGCTCTATGACTAGATGAAGCTTTGGGGGGACAACTAAACACAAACCATAACACACACACACAGTTCATTTCCCCAAGTTCCCATTCAACAAGCTTCTGCCGTGTCATGCAATTTTGATCAACGAGATACGAAGTTGGCTAGGAAGTACTGGGAAATCCTTTGCAGATACAAGTATATCCCCTTGTCCCTTCTCCTTCTTTCTTCTTCCTCTTGCTTAGAAATGGAGGAAGGAGGCTGAGTGGAATGGCCATGCTGCAATCACCAGGACAGCAATAATAATAATCCCAGCCCCTGAGTGAAGGCCCAGCCACCCACAGATATAATCTGAAGCAGACATCACAAGTCAGGGCTGGGGATATAGCTCAGCAGCATAAGCGCCTGCCTGGCAAGTACAAGGTTCAGAGTTTGATCCCTGGTACTGTAAAAAGAAAGAAAAGAAACAAGTCAATCACAGCACTCCTTCCTAGTGAGTCTAAAGAAGACTCAGAGTCTTACTTTCTAGGTCAGAGCCCCAAGAAGCCAGGGCCGATTGATCAAGGTTAAACTTTCGATGAAATCTATTAGCCACGTCTAATCTAACCCTACCTTTTCCCTGACTCATTATTGTAAACCAAAGTGATGTCTGAGAAAAAAAAAAAAGTGGGGAAATAATGAATTAAATTTGCAGCCAGAGTTAGGAGCAGGCTGCCTAAGTCCAGGCAGCCGGATTCAGAGGTAGGGGTGTGACCTGAGTGCACCGTGCTCAACTAGGACTCCACTGCTGCCTCCCTGTGTGGCAATCCAAATGCCACTTCAGCTCTCTGAGCTTCAGCCTTCTCAACAGTGATGTGGACATACTGTCGCAGAGCTCACCAGATGCCTGCAAAGTCTATTCCTACAAAAGAGAAATGAAATTTACAAGGCGTTTGGTACAACTGGGTACATCCTTCTCTCTCCCTTCCCCTCCCAGTCCAGGAAAATTCCAGCGAGAAAGTGGTCAGAATTAGAGCAGCACAGTGGGTAAGTGAGAGAGGAGCTTGGTATGAGTTTCTCAAAATGAATTATGTTCACTCCTCCCCCTGTATGAATTTGTGATTTCGCCAAAAGCGAAAAGAAGCTAATTCCCTGCTCAGCCGGGGAGCGGCTCCCTGCCTTTGGAGGCTTTAATGACAACATGGGCTGTGAAAAGTTATTAGTTAGGAAAGAACCAGCTCTCCCCGCTCTCTACTGCCTTCCTCGTGACCGCCCCACCCTCAGGATCTAGCTGGCCACAGAGGTAGCCGCCGAAGTGAACCAGCCTCGCAAACTTCAGTACTGCGCGGTTCCGTTTATGGGAGCAACAGAAAGCACAAAGAGCAAAAGAAAAGACAGATCGTGGGAAGCAGAGAGGTAAAGTCTGTTCAAGTGGGAAGGGGACAGCGAGGGGGAGTGAGACAGAGAGAGGGGAAGGAAAAGGGATGCTGAGGAACTGAGCTGTGTGTGTTCACGCACCAACTCCTCACTGGGAAAGTCACCTTTACGTAATGCAGAGGCGTACTAATACAAACTGAAGAGCTAGAAAGTGTAACTCCCGAAGAAGTGGTTCAGGAATTTCAGCAGGACCACGCGGCTGAAACTGGAACGCCAACCCATCATCTGGACCCTGGGGCCTCCCAGTCTCCTTGGTGTTGGCATGGAGCGTGAGCTTAGACCACCAGCCTGGCACACAGCTGGGGCTTGGGGCACACTATTTCCCTTTCTTCTTCCTCTTCTGAAGTCAAATTTGAGACTGAATGGGAATGAGTGCATTAGAGTGATTTCCAATGCCAATCTCATCCAGACGCTCCCCAAGAAGCTTTGCTGGGGTGGTACAGGCAGGAACCCCCACCAACACAGGCCTGAGTCAGGCACTCCAACACGATCAGCCTCAGGTGACAGCAGAGCTTCAAGCCCTTGGAAAACGCTCATGAAAGTTCTCTGGGGCACAACATGAGCTCAGTTTCTACCCATAGGCACAGGCTGAGAGGAAGTGATACAAAGAGGGAGAGTGAGGCGGAAGCGGGACGTCCTATGGATGTAGAGTGCAAAAGAGAATTCAGGACGACAGCTGAGTCTCTGAATGTAGAATACAGAGTGTTATGGTTTATGTCTAGTTGTCCCCCCAAAGCCTCATGCAATCATGGGCGGGGACTTCTAAAGTTTGAGACTTGAGTCATGATCCACTGCGATTATGTGTTTTAGTACTGATGGGATTACGGGTCCGGCCTAAGGTGGTTAGGCTGAGGCAGAGAGCCTGAATGTAATATAAAGAGAGACAGAGAGACAGACTCATGCTGTTGCTCTCTGGGCCCTGGTTGGTCAGTTGCCTCTGTCACTATTGTTGCTGTTCCGCTGCCATGAACTGGATGCTCTCTGCCCTGTTCCACTCAGCCTTGGGCCAGCCAAATATAGACTGAAACCTCCAGCAACTGTCAGCTAAATAAACCTTTCCTTCCTTCATTTTGAGTGTCGGGTATTTGTCCCAGCAATGAGTAAAAACAACTAAGACACAGGGTAACAGAATGGAAAATGCCCAGCCACAGCACATAGGCCAGAAAGAGTCACAGACATTTGGACTCCGCCTCTCAGGGTAAAACGTTGGATGGGCTATCTTGACCTCTCTGGTCCTTAGTTTGAGGAAAAGTGATGGTTTTTCTCATTGTCAAGGAAAATATCCATCGAGAACACATGAGAAAGGACCCATGTCAAATGTCCTATAACTGCCATGTCAGTTACTAAGAGTTTTTATTCATGGCTCCATCCACCAGCTAGTGTGAGGCAGAGCTCTTGGCTCAGGGCCTGGTGCACAGGTAAGCAATAAATGCCCCCTCCCGTGTCCTGTTGGTCCTTTTGGCAGTTGCAGCCTGAGGTATGTCTCTTGCTGCCAGCCCTTCACCCCAAGTGGGTGAATCCCACTGAGCCACAGATGTTCCTTTTTGCTGGAAGGTTCTATCCCAGCTTGCCAGCAAGTCCCAGGCCTTCTCCAAGACCTCTCAATTAGCCTGTCTTCTGGAAGACAAGTTCTGCCACCGTCCCAGGGGGGGAATTGAAAAACCAACCCTGCAGGTTTCAATCTGAAAAGCATTAATGCTATAAAGAATTTCAATTCTAAACCAAGGAGAGCAATAAAGCTGTGAGTACCCAGCAGATGCAGGATGGGGAATTGCCATCTCCACAGGCTTGATTACCGAGAATTGGTTCCTGTTCAAGAGGCAGCTCACTATAAGGGGAGAGGCAGATTTGCAACCTGGAAAATGTGGTGGGGTGCCTAGGAAAGAGATCAGCAGCCTCAAACAGTGGTTGGAGCTGGTTAGAACAAACTTCTACATGCCCAGAATTGTGGTGGGTGCCTTATTATAAAAAAAAAAAAAAAAGTAGTAGTAGTAGTGGCAACTACAAAAGCATCGAAAACAACAAGGACCCACTGAGCCTACAGTGTGCACCAGCCAGTGTCCAGGTGCATCACAGATTCACCCGTCTACTAGATGCAGAACCATATCGCTCACGGCCACCTTCAGCCCCTCAGAAGAAGACATGGTAGGGAGCAGTGATCTGCAGATTCATAGTTAGTTTGCTCTTAATGACTCAACAAATCAAGTCTGCATCAAACCCTACTTGGGAGAGAAAAAGTCATGGCATTCAGGGACCAGGGCAACTCCTCTTCACTGCTCACCCTCCACCACGGAACTGCGTGAAATGTACAATCCCAGGGACCAGATACATTCAGAAGCATTGGGGAAACACTAACAAGTCAGCCATTCCCTTTCTTGAATTCCTGCCTAGGGTCTCAACTCTTTCAAGGACTTCAGAAGTCACCCAGTTCATTATAGACCCATTTTTTATGTCCCCCCTTCTCCTACTCCCAAAAATTCTTACATTGAAACTCTGCAGTCCCCAAATTCTGCCTCCAAAAAAACAAAATTACAACAAAGCTAGTTATGGATATAGCTGGTGTTTATTTGCAATTCATGAGTGAGTCTCTATTCCACAAAATAAAATCCAAGCTCCCACTGGGCAATAGCAGAATAACGGATCATATGTGGTAGGAACAAGAAAACAGCGGGAGAGCAGGGGTTAATTAGCTAACTGCTGATTGACTTTCTTTTTTTTAATGAGACATGTGTATTATGTAGTCCAAGCTGGCCTTGAATTTGTGATGTAGCCCAGGCAGGCCTTGAACCCAGAAAGATCCCTGCACCTCTGCCTGACAAGTGGTGAAACCACACGTGTAAACCACCACACTAAACAGGTATTTTTTTTTTATAAGGATTAAAGTGGAAACCAGAGCCCTTATTATACTGACTCAGGTAAGCTGAAGTCTTTTGTTTATAGAACACAAAAATGAATTTGTTTTCAGATCTACTTGCTTCTTGAAAGTCTCCATGTGGTTGTGTGTCATTTAGCATGAGTGACTGCTTCGTGGTGGCTCTGGTTTGTCATGGCCTAAGGCAGGATCTTTGCTCAAACAACTATCTTTAATCATTTGGGTTTAGTAGATGTTGGAGGTGGTGCCTTTGAAAGGTGATCCGATGGGGAAGGTGGAATCCTCATGAATGGGGCTCAGTGCCCTCTTGAAAAGAGGAGGAGGAACTCACTGGTCTTTGACCCTCTCTGTTGCTCTCACTAGTGTGAGGACACAGCAAAAAGACAGCTACCAGCTACTTGGACATCACGATGAGCCCTCGTCAGATCAGGACCACTGACACCGTGAGCCTGAACTTCTCAGCCTCCAGAACTGCAAAAATCTAAATGCTTATTGTTTCGAATCCTCCAGTTTTGGCTAGTGATTACAGCAGTTATCAATGCTACTACCTCACCTGACCCAACCCATCACATGACAGATGGCAAAACTGGCTCAAAAGGGTGAGTGTCACTTCTACCAGGCGAATCAATGCCACACGTAGGTCCACAGACCTGATGCTGTGTTCCCAGATAGCATTCTTCCTAGAACAACTCCTTCTACTCCTGCCTGCCCACCACTATTCATGCTCCATTGTAAGCAAGCCACCATTTCAACTACGAGTAAAAACAACTCCCAGCCTCATTTCTCCACTGTATTTTTTTTTTTAATTTTATTTTGCTATTGGGAATCAAACTCAGGACCTTACACTCACCAGTCTGGCACTTAGGCCAATGAACCATCTCCCCTGCTCTGATTTCTCCACTTTAATAGTAGATTATCTCTTGTACCAGACCTAAGTTTCTTTAACCAAGACAGATCCACAAAGTAATTTTGCATTACTTTGTGGGTGGACGAAGGTGAATCTCCCTTATATCATAGACAAATAGCTGTGTTCAGGGTAAAGGTCCCTAAATAAGTGGCTCCAGCTTCAGAACCAACACCTCCCAGCCACCGTTCCTCATCTCTGGATGCCCTGTGCCCCTAGGGTAGATGGGATCACAAGATTGTAGTAGATGTTGTTCATTTACGGTGGCAATGCCAGCCTCTCTCAGGCTGTTTACCTCAGCTTGAGCACCTTCCGCACTTGCTTGAGCATCTCTGAGAAGCAAACGTGAATCGAGGTATAATTACTCTCTCTTTAAGCATCTTGCATTGAAGTTCTAGATCCTTTAGATAATGGAAACAAGAATTGTGCATGGTGTTTTAAATTAAACTGTTAAAGTCACTTTGTTAAAATGTATATGTAACTTTTTGCAACAAGGAAAGCCCTTAGCTATGTTCCCTCTTCTAAGAGAATCTATGCAGATGTTACACAGTTTGAGTTAATTGGAACTAAATCAGTGAAACCATAGTCAATGGGTTAATTATCCCAAGACTGGAGGATCAGATTCACGCCCTTGGCAAGCCAAGTTTATAACTTTAACTCACACTATTTTCAGAACAAATATTCTAAGGAATGTAGTATCTTAAATATTTACAAGGTTACAAGTTAGTTGGCCTTGGAAGATTTTTAATCTTTCAGGAATATTTTGTCCTTTGTAAGGTGTACATGGGATAAACCA
>PVKN010004150.1:0-11849 GCA_004027915.1 Capromys pilorides
AAATAAATAAAATTAAAAAAAAAAAGTATAAAATGGGCAAAGTTATAAAAATTCTAGAGGAAGACAATTGTGTTAGTTACTTTTCTCTTGTGGCTGAGAGAAAATACCCAACACCCCAAATCAAGGAAGTTAAGGTTCAATTACACCGTCTGTGGAGGTTTCAGTGCATAATCAGGTGGCTCCGAGGCACAGCGACAACAGTGCAAGGCCACAGAGGACAGCAAAGGCAGCAAGAGTAGAAGGCGTGTGAGGGGGTTCACGAACCTCTCCACCTCCCTTATACTGCATGCTGCTGTCCATACACACCCATGCTTCTACAAGGTCAGAAAGTTTGCAAACTGAGGGCCCTGGCTCCCCGCTGAGTTAAACTTCTAAACTGTTCAAGTTGACCCAAGGTATCAACCATTTCAACAATTTTAGCAATGTTACCTCACACAAAGATGAACATAGAACAGCCGAAGATGTCCTTCTGCCTAGCATACTTCACTGTGTTAGTTGCCTAGGTGATACTTCTTGCTCAGTTCAGTTTGCTTCTGTCTCCTAGAAACGTCCGGTCACTGTGACGCATAGCTGGTCACTGCAATGCACATTGCATAAACCAATCCCCGACTGAAAAGCCGCTCTGCCTCTGTGCGTCTGGCTCACTTATCTTACAGAATCCCTGGACCACCAGAGACCACGGCCTGACAGTCTGGGAATGATCCCTATCAGTGCCTGTCAATGTAAATAAATCTGCCTCTCAAACCGGGGTGCCCTTTGGTATTTCTGCTTGCCGTTACAATATCAAGCACAAACTACGAAAGAAAACCTCATGGGGCTGGGGAGATAGCTTAGTAGAATAAGTGTTTATGTGGCACGCGCAAGGGCCAGAGTTCAATCCCTGGGTCTGCAAAAAAAAAAAAAAAAAAAAAAACAAAACCCTCATAAATCAGGCTTTATAAAAATTAAGTGTTTGCCTTTCCCCATTAAGACAATGAAAAAGCCAACCAAAATAATAAGTGAAAAATTTTGCAAAATACAAATCTGATAGGAAACTTGTGCTTTGAATGTACCAAGAACTCATATAACTCAGTAGCCAGAAGGCAGTAACCCAATTAACCTTGTTTCACTTCTGATGTCAGTTATCTAAAGTTAGCTATGGTCTGAAAATATTACATGGAAAATTCCAGAAATAAATAATTTATAGGTTTTTGAAACCGTGTGCCATTCTGAGCAGTGTGATGAAACAGCAGCATTCAGCACCCTCCTACCCTACTGGCATCACCTATCCTCTTATCCATCTCTCGTGTGCCACATATGTGACCCACCCCTTTGACACTGGGCACTAAGTGATCGGCTGTTGCAGTATCACAGTGCTTGTACTTAAGTAACGCTTATTTTGCTGAACATTGGCTCCAAGTCACAAGAAGATCAATTCATGTCACCAGAGCAGAAGGAAATTGCTTCATTCAAATGAAAGGGTGGAAGTGCTTAAGGGAGACAAAATTATATTTTGAGGTTTCTAAGACTTATACTAGGTTATTCTGCCCCTACTTTTCCCCCCTAGTACTGGGGATTGGATCCAGGGTCTTTGCACTGGCTTATATACGCAGCACTTTTTATTTTGAGACAAGATCTCACTGTGTTGCCCAGATGGAACTCAACCTTGCTGTCTTTCTGTCTCAGCTTCCCAAGACAGTTGTTATTCTCTTACCATGACGAATTTTACAAGTAAACTTTACTGCAAGAGTGTATGGGAAAAGCAATATTAAAGCAGCACCACCCTGTTGTAAAGAAGGTAAATTTGAGTCATTTTTAGGAAAAATGGATGCACCTTAAAAAACGTGTTAAGTGAAATAGATCAGTCAATGCAGTTGTTGACCAACTGTGTCAACTTGAGAAGTTAAAAGCTTAATCAGAGTGGCTCAGCAATTCCACACCCTGGGGTATAGAGGAGCCACCCTAGGGTGTGGAGGCCCCTCCTTAGGGCAAATCATTGCTTAAAGAATATAAAAGGGAATTAAGAAAGCATGAAGCCTTCCATTTCCTCAGAGGAGCCCTGGTCCTCTCAGCTTGGATGTCATCTCCTGGCTCCTAGTACAGACTGTTTGGCCTCCACTGAAGGATCCTTGGATCCTTCAGCCTTCCGCTGTAGACTCATCAGCCTTCCATTGCAGACCCACCAGCCCTGCACTTGCACAAAACACTTCAGTGAGCTCCACACCTTGGACTAAATCCTTCAGTCTCCAGTGTGCAGCAGCCCACTGCACACCTCATCTGACTCTGTGGCTGACCATCATAGGCCAATCTTGATATTTCTTATACATTTATACATCTTGTGCTATATCTGTTCCTCTAGGAAAATCCTGACTGATACAGTCACACAAGCTTAAATATTGCATGCTTTCTCTTAGACGAGAAAACCCACAGTATAAATAAAGAGCGAAATAAGGGTGGTGAATGGGAAACAGAGAGATAAATTTGTTTTGTTTTGCAGATGGTAAAGGAATGGGAAAAAAAGAGAAAAGCAGAAGAGAAAGTAAAAATATTAATACTAAGATGTACATGTACATGTACCACCTCCCTAGGATGAATGTGATCATTAAGTATCTATGAGATTTAATGTTACCCACATGCCAGTTATCTCCTGAGGAGTCTTGAATATATCTTCCTGACAGCAGAGTGGGAAGAGCAAAAGACTAGTGTGCATCTCTTTCCCCTCCACATCTTTGCCTCTGAATTTTGGATGCCTTGGTGCATCAGTCAGCTCTGTAACTGTTACAGAATGCCTGAGACAGTTAACTTAATCAGAGAAAAAGTTGGGTTGGTCAAATAACTCAGAGGATTAAAGCACCTGCAAGCAGGTGCAGGGGCCAGAGGTTCGGTACACCGGCCTGCCGAGCCGGCCATGCCCTTGGGGCACACTGAAATGGCAAATGAGACTGGTTGTGGTGACACGCGCCTGTAATCCCAGCTCTTGGGAGGCTGTAAACAGGTGGATCACTGTAAATCCGATCTAGTAGTGAGACCCTGAACACCTTCTAGATCCTTCCCTAAAAAATAAAACAAAAAAAAGGGGTGGGGGAGAAAAAGTTTATCATGGTGTCAGAGTGTTGGCACCTGAGAAGCAAAGAGACAGAAACTCTAAGGGTCGGGGCTCTTAACATCCCTGCCCAGGGTACAGTCCTGATGACATAACTTAATGCAAAGAAGTCCGAGCTTCTTAAGGTTCTACCAGCTCCCAACAGTTCTTACAGGTTAGAGACCAAGACCCTGAGACACAGACCCTTAGGCCAGACTTACCAAGCCACAGCCCTTGGCCTCCTGGGCTCTAACACAATCTCCAGCTCAGAGAACACCATCCCCTGAGTGGCTCCTCCATCCTGTGTGACCATTGGAGTCTCTCCCCACGTGCGCTGGGGCACTCACAGGCCTCGCCCTGTTACTTTTCCTCTCAGAGGTCACTCTTCAGGGACTGCTGCTGTCCAGCATCTGAGGCCTTGTTGGTTGCTTCCCTTGTCAGCCATCTTCAGTGGCTGTGGGTTGGATAGAAAGGTCATCTTCATGGCCAGGTCTCGGGGGCTCACAGCTTAATGGGCAGCGAGCAGCTGCCCATGCGCAGAAAGGTGAGGCGCACCCCTGAGCAGCATGGCTGGGGGGCCGTAACGGCTCATGAGTGGAGACAACGGTGGCTGCTGAAGGCTTCTAGCACTAGGATGCCAGCAGCCCCACGCACTGACTGCATGCTAAGGGTCCTGCTCTGCATCCCCAGCTCAGACTCTCCCAACCTGGGAGCCGCAGTTGCACCTTGGCTTTGGGTTTCTGTCCATCTGGGTATGTCACCGTCTCCTCAAACTCAGCACAACTGGAATGAAACGCATCTTTCCAAACTCCACGCCTTCTCTGTGTTGCTGCCGGCAGCCAGTGGTCTCATCAGAACTGGCAAGCTGTCCCTGTCACCAGGAGGCATCTCTGACCCCTGCCAGCTCCGGATTACCCACACATTTAGTTCCTTACTGCACCCTGAACTTGATTTTGCTACTGTCCTTGGGATTCCAGGATGCCCCGGGACAGGGAGCTGCATGCCTGCCTGTCCTGTAGAGTGGTGAGCTCCACTGCTCGCCTCCAGGAGGTCTGCAAGCGTCCTTCAGCAAGCAGTTCTCCCAGAGCTGTGATTGACAGATGGGGCCTGGATGACCCATGACCTCAAGAGAAGAAATGAACTTGAAGACATTCTTGAGATGAATCCCTAAAGCCACAGTCAGCAAATGGTTTCTTAAGCGGTCAGAATTTGACTTGGTAGGTTTCCTGAGGTTAAGCCTTCATGACTGTGATGTCCGTTCCTGACGTCCACTATGTATGTTTGTGCACGTGTGTGTGTGTGTGTGTGTGTGTGTGTGTGTGCGCGCGCGTATGTATGCAGGCATGTGTGAGCATATCATACACCCACACTTGAGAAAATCGCCTGAGCTCTCTGGTTCTCACTTTGTCCCTCTGGGCAGGGTGTGGCAGGCCTGTGGGCTCATCCCCGCTCCCCAAGACATGTGTTTTGGTTTTTTCTGTCTTCTGTTTTTTTCTGGCACTGTGTTCCCCGCACTCCACAAGGAAGCCAGTCACACTCAGCCCTGGGGGCCAAGTCAGGAAGTGTTTTGGGGTGGAGGGAACCCTACCAGGGCGGATCTGAACTCACAGAGCTGCAGGGGTGACACGCAAGCTGTCACCTGAGAAAATGGACCCTGAACTTGATTTTGAGGTTCAGAATAATGGAAAGAATGGGGAAACAGGAGGCCGGAGAAGGGCTGAGTAAATAAAGTGGGGACATTGAGCCCACTCAGATTGTAGCACAAGATGCGGTTACAGGCTTCCTGGCCCTGGTGACCCCGCTCTCAGGTTGCTCATCTGCCAGCCAAGGAGCCCCATCTCATCTCCCCAGGCTGAGCGGGGCTGTGCTCGCAGCCAGAGCTGGGTACATGTGACAGTGCAGTTCCTCTGGATTAAGCACGCAGGAGCCAGGCCTTGAGATGTGAAGTAATGCCTCTCCTTTGCCTGCTCCTTCTGTGGGAGGGAGGCTGGGGCAGGTGGAAGGAGGCAGTGAGGAGAGAACAAAGGTAGACAATGGAAAAGAGGCTCTGCTGGAGATCTGACTGGGTGACGGAGCTTGGTCGGAGGGGCCTGGCTGCCCTCTACGCCCGCCCAGGCCCTCTCTGGCCTCCTGTTTCCCTATTCTTTTCATTATTCTGAAGCCAAACCCATAGCTGCATTCAGGATGTAGCCTCCCTCCTCCCTCAGCCCAGGGAGAGCAGCACAGAGGGACCTGAGGGACGACAGCCAGGGAGGGGCTCCCACCCTGTGCCAAGCTTGTGGACAGAATCACTGTTTTCATTTTTAAAAATCAAAACCCTGCATCAGACTCCCCCACCTGCCCCTCCCCTCTGTTCTCCTTGGGCCATTTGGTAGTTGTTGCTATGGAAACCACAAAGCAAATGACATGCAAATCAACACAAGCAATAACAACGGGAAGGGTAGGAGGGGCTGCAGTGGGAAAGATCTCCACCACAGCACCCCTTTGAGGCCAGGCTGGGATAAAGAGCCCAAGAGGCTCCCGGGCTAGATTCAAGGAGATTCCACTGTAGAAGCCAGTGGGAAGAGGATGTGAAGAATGCAAAGTGCAGAAGGAATGCTAACCCTGGATCTCAAGCACTAGCAAGCGAACCTGGGCTGGCTTGGGGTGAGGCTGCTGCACGAGACAAGCAGTCTCTTGGCCCAGAGACATTTGGCTTATAGCTATGTTGGGAGAGGTACACAGGACTCCAAAGTGAAGTCCTGGGGGCTTGGAGCAGACCAAATCTCTCCCCGCTTGGAAACAGTCTGTTCCAGGCCCCTGGGGCCTGTGCCTCCTTCCGTGTCTCTGACTATGCAAAAGGGCAATGGAACAGCTTTATTTTTAGCAAGAAAACCCACAGCCCCAGAAAAGAACTACATGAAATTGAGGCTTCTAGATTAAAATAAGGATGACACTGGGATAGCTTATTGGAGTGTGTGTGGGAATCTTCCCTTTGTCTTAGGGTTCCCCATTGAGGGCTGATCAAAGCCGTATCAGAGGAGCTCCACTGGCTCTGTGCATGCCAAAGTGGGGGAGAGAAGAGGCAGTGCCCTACCCATCGGCTGGTATCCCCAGCAGCAGACAGAAGAAGGGTCCACCCGTAGCCTTGGGACCACTGTCTGACTTCAGCCCACTGCTGAGGTGTAGAAGGACATAGGGTCTGCAGAAGACCCGGGGACGAGGCTGCACCATCTGCTTGGGCCTCTTCCCCAGAACTCTCTCTGCCTCTGCTGTTCCGAAGCCCCAGGCCCCAGCTCTGTTCTCTCAGCCTCTCACTGATGCTCACCCTGGTCCAGTCACAAAGGGGCGATATGCTTAGGGTGTAAGACAGCAGGCATCCCACAGGAACTAGGGGCAGCGCCCCCTCCCTGCCCCGGGATCCCTGGAGCATGCAGTCCTGACCTCAGTCAGTCTGTAGGAGCTTTGAAGTGACTCTCGGTGGACAGGAACTGGGTGATGTCATTCATGGAGACCAAGGCTTGGGGCTGCTGCCAACTCCCTGGTATGGTTTGAACATGTCCCCAAGCCTCACATGCCACAAACCTAATCCCCAGCGTCATGTGCTAATGGTGTCTGGAGGATGATGGCATTAGTGGTGGCACTAGTGACTCTATAAGTATGAAAAGAGACCCTAGTGCACACTCCTGAACTGTCACCATGTGTTACCCCCCAAGAAATAAAGTGGAAAGCCCCTCACTAGCCCAAGACTGCACTGTGTTCCCAGACACCTAGGTATCCAGAGCTGTGAAGAACAAATTTCTTCTCTTTATAAAGAGAAGAACTACCCAGTGTGAGGGATTCAGTGAGCTACAGGAAACAGAGTAAGAGCCATGAGGGGAGTTCATGAAGCCATGGACTCTCTCCTCCATGGCCTCTGCACAGCTCTCTGGCTTTGCTAACCTGGATGCACTTTGCACATCCATAGCTGCAGGGGGCATGCAGCTCCTCCTCTGCCTCCCCTTATCCCAGGAGCTTCCCATGTGGTGGCCTGCTTGGTAGCATTGTCACTGTTGCGGAGGAGCACGTTTATCCTCTGAAGGGGTGTAGGACAGCCACTACATATGGCCTAGAGAACCCCACCTGCAGGACACACAGCCCACCAACACCAAGAGTTGTTTGTGTGGTTCTGAGGGCATCTCATCCCTCAAAGTCTCCTGCACAGAAAGTAGCTCCCAAGACCCCTCACTGCCACCCTGGGTCCCCCAGTGGTTCTCCCAGGCCCTGGGCTGCCCACAACTTTCCCCTCAGCTCACTGTTTTCCTTTCCCCTGTGGTCTCAGTTTCCTCTTAATCTGCAGTGTTTGCACAGATTTTTCCAGAGCCAAGAGGAGCTGAGCAGGCCCTCAGCCTTTGTGCATGTGTAGAGAGTAGCACGGAGACAGAGGAGCAGACCACGGTCCTGAGCTGCAGCAGGCCTGGGTGATCCAGCAATCAGGTGCAAGGAATCCCTGATGAGGACAGGGGGCTGGCGTGCGCCAGAGGGGACGTCCTCCTGCTTAGCCAGCGGAGGGCTGTGGCACCTTTTGCTCTCCCAGACCTACACTCTTCTCGCGTCCCCACCTCCACTGCTATCTCTGCTAGGTACTCTCCATCCCACCTTTCCCACTGGTGTTCTCCTCTTCCAGAATATGGGCTTAAATCTCTGGCCTGCCTTGGAGGAATCCTGCCCAGCCCTGTGTCCCATCTGAGGCCTCTTTGTTCCCTCCTAGGCTCATCAGATGAGAAGGTTGACTGATCAGTCAGGCAGAGGGACAAGGACCACAGCCAGACACATTCAGGATGAGATGGTGGCCAACGCCAAGGAGTGGCCATGAGCGCATAGGGTGTTCTGGTGGTGTCAGTGGCCCTGACTAAGATGAGGACCTGGGAAACCCTCAGGAGCCAGGGTTGTCAAGTCAAGCCATTTGGCGAGAATAGGAAGGGCTGTGGGGTGGACACCATGTCCTTGGGCACCACAGCTCTCCTGACATGAGGTACAGGCTCTGCAGCAGGCACCCAGAGTCTAGGCAGCTGTACGGGATGGGAGAAGCCTGGTAGAGTTTGGATCTCAAGTGCCACTAAAAGTCTGGCTTGGCATTGAGTCTGAAACCTTCCCAATAAGCCATATTCCCAGCCATTTTTAAGTTTTGAAACAGTCTCCCTAACACTGGACTTGACCTTGCAATCCTCCTGCCTCAGCCTCCCAGGGTGCTAGGGTTATAGGCAGGTACTACCACATCCAGGCTGGGCCCACTTCCTGTGTCTCCCAGGCACTGTCTCCAAAAGAGAGCAGGGTCCCTCAACATCAAAGGGCATCTAGCATCCCAAAGGACCAATGGGTTCACAGAACCCTGGCAATGATGCCAAAATGAATGGGGTTTCAGGCAGATGCAGGAGTTCAAGGAATGCAAGGCTGTCTCATGTGGCACCTGAGAGGCCTCTAGTAATGACACAGGGTGTGGTTTTTCAGGGGGAGAACAAGTCACCAGGCTCTGTCACCGTGCAGTCTCCAGATGCAGGGGCACAGGGCCTTCTGCCGAGGTGTCGCTTACTTGGCAAAGGGGAGCAGTGACTGGAACCGTCTGTGCTGATGGTGGCAGCAGCTGTGGAGTTTGACAAGCTGGGACAGGCCAGTTCTGAATGAACTCTCCAGGACCACTGCTAATGTGTCCTGGAGGGGAACAGAGGTGGCCTGTCTCACACCTGCAAAGTGCAAACACAAGGGGCTGGGGAGATAACTTCATGGCACAAGCGCCTGTCCAGCAAGTGCAAGGTCCTGAGTTTGAACCCCGGTCCCACACACACACACACACACAAAAGTGCAAACACAAGCCAAGCCCCCAGGCACACTGCCACCCATCCCAGGGTGGGATGAGATAGCCAGGCACACATTTTGGAGACTAGTGGCCTATACCATGCTCCAGTTTTAAACAGGACAGAAGCCAGTCTAACAGTGCACCTCTGTGAGCCCGGTCCTGCGCTGGGGCCGCATCAGATCATTTTCCCCAACAGAAGGACACGGAGCCCCAGGGGTGGTCGTTTGCCTAATGACATGGGCCTGGGAGGGGGCAGGGTGGGACGTGAATTCTATCAAGACCAGCCTTGGTCATGACAAAGCGCAGTGTCTTGTGTTCTCCCGTGCTTCTGCCTACCTGAGCTTAGGCCACTGCCTGGCCTGAAGGGCGAGGATCCTTCACACGCGCACACTCTAGATTCTGCGCACCGTTTTGTTTTGGCAGGGCCAGGGGTTGAACCTGGGGTGCTCTCAGCTCCATCCCTGGTCTTTTTGATTTCTCATCTTCAGATAGTCTCACTAAGTATCCTGGGCTGGCCTGGAACTTGGCAATCCTCCTGCCTCAGCCTCTCTAGTACCTGGGGATACAGCTGTGCCCACTGTAACCAGCTTATGCTATTTTTATAGTTGAGATACAGAGGTATCGGGCTTCATCTGCATGTACACACAAGTGACTGAGAGCCAACCCAGGCTATGTGGACCCTGTGCTGTCCCACTGGGGTGGGCATGGCCTACTGTGAGTGTTGGATGCGTCCCCTGATGGCTCTCGTGTTGGGGCCTGGCCTAGTGAGCGAACATTTGCCCTGTTGTCAGTCTGCCATGCCCAGTCTCCCATGATTTGTTTGTGGGAGAGTTTGGCCTCAAATGCAGAGTGACCGCAGACCTTCCCCCGAGCTTCTTTCCCCAGCGGCTCACCAGGGAGAATATACAACTCTATGAGATATGATTGTATGTAGCAAGCTGCATGGGTCCTCACAACACCCTGTGAGGGTCTTGGGGTGAAAGTTGGCATCCCTTTTACAGATCAGAAAGTAAAGAGTAGAGGCCCAGGGTTAGTAAAAGGGAATACAGCACCAGCTCCAGCCTAGCGCTGGCTCTTCTGCCTCAAGTCCGCGTTCCCAGTGCAAGAATGCTTTATTACCACCTTCTCGGCATGGGCTCCCTATTGTGAAATATGTTGTCAATAAAACTGGATGTATTAAGTAAGTGTGAATGTGTTTCCCCATTCCCATTAATCAAAGACAGATGGATCTGCCAATCATAGCTCCTTAGCAGCATCCAGCGCCCAGGTGGAAGCCAAGAGTGACTTAGTTAGGGAGGACCGCCCAACATCAAAGATTCCTGCATCCCTACCGCAGGCCAGGCCCTGCTGCAGGTGCCTGAAATGCGTCAGTGAACTAAACAAAGACCCCACGATTGGTGCTCCAGCAGGAGGGAGACAGAAGAAATGGAAAGCAGAGTGAATAAGCATCTTCCGCATGCTGTACTGGAAGATGATCAATGCCACAAAGACATACGGAGCGAGGCGAGGGAATGGGAAGGATGGGGGGCTAGCGGAGGTTCAGAAAAGGACAGACCTGCAAAAGGTGTTATTTGGCATTTTAACGTATTAAAATTAACTCATAGACATCTGAGTTTTAAGGAACCCTCAGTCGGTGACCACCAGACAGATATGATCAGCCTGGAAGCTGAACTAGGTCTTGGAAGATTTTACAGGAGTCCTGTACGAGGTGTTGATATGGACTAGATGGCCACTGTGCTCAGGGTCCCATCTGCAGGGATGTCCCAATCATCCATGAATGTATGCCACGAGGTACCAGCTGAATAGGACTAGGCACTGACTCAGATGGCCCCAGGCAGCAAAATTAGAGGGTCAGATCAAAACCAGGATGGAAGACAGGCTTCATTCCTTATGCAATTCTGAAGGCTTGCCAGAGGCTTCATAGGATTCCCTGTTGAGGAAGAAAAGGGGAGCTTGGGATGCTCAGTGAAGCAGAGTGCTGTGATTGATTAGCAATGCCTGCTATGGTCAGGAGCAAGGCCACATGAATGAGTGATATGCTCTAAATAATTATGTGGGAGAGGAGGGAAGAGTCTCAGCCAGAGCTGCAGTGTTGACTCCCAGGACTGAGTGATAAAGAGAAGTAGAACATGAGGCCTGAGACACAAAGTGTTGGAATGTTCTGGAAAGAGTGTGAAGGATGAAGACCAGGTTATGTGTGTACCAAACTCCTGCCTTTCTGGTGGCCCAGGGGCACCGGCCAGGACAGTGCCTCTCCACTTAGGTTCTCATCTGGCCCTGTCTGCCATCCACATCCTCTCTGTACCATTCTATCCTCTACAGGTATGTGCTGCTATAACACAGAGAACTGAACGGCTGGGGAGCTCAGGCTCAGATCCTTGACCTTGGCCAATTTTATTCCTGCCAGTCTCAACTTCTGCAGATGGAGTGTGATTGAAAACTAAGGTGGATCTTCACATTTTAAAAAACATTACAGTAAAAGACATGGTGCCAACAATTCTCCTCATAGTTCTCTCTCTCATTTTGAACACTCTTAGCCCAACATTCTTGCTACTTTCTAAAGCAGTTCTTTGTATTTTATCTTTTTTTTTTCTCATTTCTATATTTGGTACAGGATCTCATTAAGCAGCTCAGACTTGTAGTGATCCTCCTGTTTTCAGCCTCTCCAGTGCTGGGATTACAGGTGTGTGCTACCAGGCTGGGACTCGGTTGCTGGCTCAGTGCACCCCAGGGATGGGGCAGGCACAGCATGCAGGACCAGGAATCAAACCTGGGTCCCTGCACTTGCCAGAGCAGGCGCTTAGTCCGCTGAGCTACCTCACTGACCCTAAAGTAGTTCTTTGGTTGAGACTCTTGAGGCTGCCTTGATGTCTTGAACTGATTCCAAAGGTTTACTTTGCATGGTCATTCTGGCTTTGGGGAAGAGCTAGGAGTCACATGGCACTTCTTCTGGTAAATAAGGTGAGTAAGGAC
>PVKN010004150.1:11949-34598 GCA_004027915.1 Capromys pilorides
AAAAAAAAAAAAAAAAAAAAAAAAAAAAAAAAAATGGTTTCATGAGCCTGGCTTTCGGCTGGATGGCACCTGGCAGGAGTGTTTACTGAAAGGGCTTAATTTTTTAAATTTACTTTTTTTTTTGGTAGAACTGGGGATTGAATTCAGCTCCTTGTGCTTGCCAGGCAAACATTTATTCTACTGTGCTGTCTCCCCAGCTCCTAGTTTTTTAAATTTAAATTATCACAATATAGTTTGAACACACAGCATGTACAAAATATAGACTTGTGTTGTACCTATTCCAAAGAGCCATAAGGAATTAGAGGTAATTTCTAATGGAGTTATCCTTGTGGAATTCATAGTGGGAATTACCCACGCAGAGCATGGCACAGGGGTGCCCACTGAGTTAACCAATAGCAAAAAAAACGACAGCAGTAAATCGTCACTGCTCCTCTTCATAATGACACGTGGGGTATCACAGACTAAATGGCTGAGTCCTGCCCAAACCCGTGGGGTGAGTCTTGGTCCCAGGGGGATGGTGAAGCAGCCTCTTCTGTTCAGGGAGATTATGGGGTCACAGAGGAAAGGGATTGACGATGTATAGTGTGCCTCAGGAGAGTCACCTAGAGAGAAAACATTCTCTCAGGCTTTCACAGAGAGCAAACTAGTCAAGCAATGGCCATGACTCATGGCTGACACTGACAACAGTTCTACAAAATGCTGTACATGATTTCAGGGTAAATTCTGAGGGGATTTGACTGACCTTGTCAGATGCAAAAGTTACATGTTTTGTTATATAGATCTTGCTTCAACTTGGTCTTAACTATCCAGCAGAAAAGTCTAACCACAAGGTATAAAAAGTAAAGCCATATTAATATGCTGAGCTGTAAAAGGCTCAAGTCAATAGCTTCCGACATTGCCGATTCTGCTGATAACCCACTACTATTATGGAATGTTGGTCTATACATACAACTACTTTCTCTTAGTTCAATGAGAAGAAATATTTGTACTAATAGTGTTTAGAAAAGTTATGTCTGCATCTTGTACTCTGAACAACTACTATGAAGACAGCAAATGCATTGTGTTATTGTGGCTATCCTCCTAACATGTTTTAAAACTGTCTCATTGTCATTTCTTTCTTATTAAAATTAATAAAAATTTTTTAAAAAGACTGCGAGATTAGTGGCCAAGTGCAAAGGTGCTCTAGGGAGCCTGCTTCTGCTGTGTCCCTGCTCTCTGCTGGGTGAGGACACAAGGAGAGGGTGGGAAGAGGCCCAGACTGCTGGCACCTTGGTCTACACTCCCAGCCTCCATAACTGGGAGCAGCAGGGTTTATTGTGTAAATCACTCTGTCTGGTAGACTACTATGGCTGCCCAAGCTGAGTGAGACGAGAGTCAAATCATTAAAGGAGCCCTGGCCAAGTCCAGTTCAGATAAGTCTCTAACAGATCTTCCTCTCCAAAGGCCACTTTTCTGTTCCCAAAGGCATTATCAGAGCAGACACAATCGACAACTGGGGGACACCATGCCACCTCCAGGCCTAGGGGCTAGGAGCTGCTGCACAGGTCCTGAGGACCAGCTTGACACAGCACAGAGCAGGCAGTGGTTGATATTAAGAAATTAACATACAAATAAATTAAATAGAGTTTGTCCAAGAGCCGGTCTAGAGTCTGTCCTACAGTCTATCTTGAGTGACTTATGGTAAGGCCGGTGGCTGGTATGAAGAAGAAATTAATCCTCAGGCCAAAGGTCAGGACCAAAACCAGCACACAGTCCGTGATGTCCAGGTCTTTCAAAGCAAGAGAAATTCTACAGCTGAGGACTTCGACTCACCCAAATTCCTCCTAGCTCAGGAGGCTCAGCTACCAATCAGGTTAACCATGACCTGTTCCTGTGTGCTTTTGCACAAATGCTTTCTTATTTGAATCCTTGAGCCTTGCCTGCATTAGCTGCTTGCCCCCATTGCCTCCTTCAGCCATCAGCACACTCTGAGGCAAGCTGTGCACCCAATAAAGGTCAGGGACACCATGCCCCGGGGCCTAGTCCTTCACTGGGCTTTGCCCATCTCAGTTCCCCTTGTAACTGAAATCTATCTATCTATCTATCTATCTATCTATCTATCTATCTATCCATCCATCCATCCATCTTGTCTGTGTTCTACTCCTCCATCCTATCCCTGAGCAGGAGGGCAGTGGCACTAGGTCGTGGCCCCAACAAACCTCAGTCTTCAAACCACATAAGAAAAATGAACGTGGAATGGATCATAGACATAAATATCAAAAGCAATAAAATATTCAGAAGATGGGCCTGGGATATAGCTCAGTGGCATAAGCACCTGCCTGGTAGGTGCAAGGTTCAGAATTTGTTACCCAGTATAAATAAATAAATAAATAAATAAATAAATAAATAAATAATAACAACAACAGCAATAGCAACAAAATAAAAACAAATATTCAGAAGATTACACAAAAAATAAGGAAAGATTTTTAAAACAAACAAATGCCCCAGAAACTGCCAAAAAAAAAAATGGACAAACTGGTTTTCATTGAATTAAAAACTTGTTCAAGGGGCCGGCGAGATGGTTCAGTGGTCTAAAGCGCCTGCTTAGGAGGGCTCAGGCAACTGCAGGGACTGCAGTTTGATCCCCAGCACCACATGCTGCACTAGCGCCACTACCAGGGCAGGCTGAGCCAGCCACAAAATGAATAAATAAAGAAACAAACAAACACAACAAGCAAACAAACAAACAAACAAACAAATAAATAAATAAATAAATAAATTTAAAAAAAGACTTGTTCAAAAGGCAACGTTGAACCAGGCATGGTGGCGCATGCCTGTAGTCCCAGCATTTGGGAGGCTGAGGCAGGAGGATCGATGTGAGTTCAAGATCAGCCTGGGCTACAAAAGTGAGCTCAAGGCCAGCCTGAATTGCATAGCGAGACCCTGTCTCAAAAAAATTTAAAAAAAAAAAGGCAATGTTAAGAGCCAGGGATATAGTTCAGTATAATAAGTACCTGCCTGGCAAACACAGAGTTCTGAGTTAAATTCCTAGCAACAAAAAAAAAAAAAAAAAAAAAAAAAAGACAATGTTTAAAAACTGCAGAGATTCTGAAACCAGAATACAGCCAACAGCCAATGACATAAACAACTTCAGTTTTTTAAAATGTGTGAGCCATGTAGACAAATGTTTCACCAAAGAGTCCACAGAGACGTCAGAGGAGTGCCCAATACTGTGCTTGCTGTTATCAATACGAATGAATACAAATAAAAACCACCCTGAGAGGCCATTGCACCCCACCTGTGCCTCATGTTGGCGGGCACTCAGAGGACCCAGGATACTCACTCATAGCTGGTGACAGTCCCAGAAGGGTGCCCATGCTAGTGAACGTGGCATCTCCTCCTAAAGCTAAACCATGATTTGTAATCCAGGAGCGCTAGGTACTTAGGCCAAGAGAAGCGAAGGCACAGCCCCAAAGACTTGTAGAATGTTCGCCTGCAGCTTCTTTCCTAAAGTCCCTGAGCTGCAAATGACCCACACGTCCATCCACTCGCTGGCCAGTGAGTAACAACACAGTGTGTTGTGTCCACATACCGTCGTGCTAATGATCAATAAAAAGGAACAGAACGTTACTGCACACCGTGCCAAGGTCAGAGGTCAGTCTGCAAACCACTGTGCAGTGAAGGAAGATAGAAGAGATTCATAATAGAGGCTTCCACGCATATAAGATTCCAGGACAAGCAGAACTATAGTAAGAAGCAGATCCGGGTTCCTAAGGGATGGTGGGGCGTGGGATCTAGTTACAGGTGAGCAGGAGAGGAAGCCCCACTATGGCTTCTGGATATCATCCTACTGAGGGGAGGGGGCTGATGGCATGAAACGGGGAGGCCTGTCTTCTGGTCAGGGTTTGTTAATCACCCTGTGGGCTTTCCTCTGTTCTCCTCCTAATTAGATGTTTTCCAATGGAGCCTGCCTCAGCTCCATTGAGAATTCCTAAACCCCAGATCCATCTAGAACCCAGGGCATAGGGAGGGGCAGAAAGGATCCCGCAATTTTAGTATGATTGAGAGCCCATAGGTAAGCGACAAGCACCCAAAGATAAGGAGAGAGTTACATGCAGCCCCACAACTAGCTTATTGAGCCCCAGGGAGGACAAATGTAGTTTAACCGTCAGAGACCTGCCAAAGTGGGACTCGCAGATCCCCGCCTCCACCGTGTTGCTCTGTGGCCCAGTCTGTGATGTGGGATCACACTCCCTCATGCTCAGCACCATGGAGAGGACCCGTAGGAAACGTGTGTCAACAAGTGCCATGGACACTCCTCTCATTCTGCACCCTGCTCCCTGGCCCTGCTCGGGGTGTGTGCCATCTCCTGGGCTCGCTATTGCAGAGCTGGAGTGGGTAGTGTTGATCAGTGTTCCAGCCCATCCCTTGGGTAAGGAGACAAGGGTTCAGAGCCCAGGGTCTCTGTCAGGGACACACATGGACAAGGCAGCACAGGGATGGTGGGAGCCCAGGCAGGACAGAGCTCTGCTATTTCATCTTGGGAGAGGCTGATGTGGGGAGCTGCACCTGCCTCCCACCCTGCAGGAAGCACACTCTGCCCTAAACCCTGTCACCTACAGACTTTCTCCAAAGGTACCCAGAATGCTGTCCTCAGGCCAGGTGCTGAGGCTTAGTCACTAGGTGTGAGGTAGCTAGAGGAGCCCGGGGTCCCAGAGGCCAGTGCTTCTGTGACTACATGAGCCCTGAGACCCACAGCTGCCAGCGCCTGAGACACATCGAGGCGAGAGGCAGAGATATGACCTGGTCCATAGCTCAGAGTGAGGGGCTTCTGGACACAGCTCTGTCCTGCCTTCCAGTGGAGAAAGCCAATCATGTCTCATGCTGCCAGTCCCTCGCCTTCCCAGCTGGCAGCTGTGAGGACTCCTGTCTGCAGTCCTGGGACATCATCTCAGCCCCCCAGATCCCAAGCTGGAAGAAGCCTGCTCAGTGCTCCTCAGTCTCCCCTCACCCCAGTCCTCATGTCACGTTAACTGTGATCACTGCCAAAGGGAGAGGTATGAGGCTGGCGGAGATCTGAGCCCTGCCCGGCTGTGGGGCCCTCAGACAATGGCTTTGCACAGGTATGTCATTTTCTCCTTAAACTTAATTATATTAGTCTCAGGGCTGGGGAGAAGGCTCCGTGGCACAAGTGCCTGCCTGGCAAGTGCAAGGTCGTGAGTTTGAACCCCGGTCCCGCAAAAACAAACAAACAAACAAACAAAAAATAACTTAATTATATTAGTCTTAATTCAAGGAAGACAAAATATGCAGAAAAATAAACTCGCATTGTAATAATCGACTTAACCAGAGATAGGTTTCCCAAAACCTTGACGTGTCCTTTCCCGTTGGCTTCCAGCATGTTTAATTTTCTATTTCATTCATTTGACAACCTGACTAACAAAATTTTTACCTCTAAAAATGCTTTGTATTCTAAGGAGATGTAGAGAAAGAAAGCAAAGAGGGTGAAAACAGTTATTCCTGAATAACTGCACCACATCTCTGAGACAGGGATCAAAGTCTCCCATACATTAAGTTAGAAAAGAGCCCCCAGCTCTCGCTGTGTCACCACGGCAGGTCTCTGCCATGCTGTAGTGCAGTAAGAGGACCCTTCCCATTTGCCCAGCAGGTGCTGGCGCCAAATCCTTGGGCTTCCCAGCTCCAGGACCTTGACTAGAGATCTCTGTTCTTTACCCATCACCCCATCTATGGTACCCACTGAAAAGGCACTGGCAGCTGCCCTGTGGCCGACACCACCCTTTTGCCCTTTCTCCCAAGATTAACCAGCTATTCCTGCTATTCTTTCCAGAAAAGACAAATCCATTCTGTTGGTAGATCTATTTATGTCAGCTCCTTTTCTTTCTCCACAAAGGAACCTCCCCTTCTGAGCATTTTCTGCACATGTTTTTGTTCCCTAGCTGTGCCCGCTCTGCGTGTTTGTGTCCAACGTCTGGGAGGAGCCTTCTCCCAGACCGTGTACTTGGCAGAGGACACCTGCCCAGGCAGTGGAGGACATCTGTGTCCGGCTGCCCCCTGAGCCTGCTTCCTCTGGGATCCATCCCACTGCCACCGGGCACCTGTGCGTGAGAGGGAGCAGACAGCATCTCCCTGCTTATATCTGCAGCCCCTCTCAGAGGCTGTGGAGAGTCTGTGGTGGCCTTGTTGGTTTTGCTTGCTGAACAATAGGCATGGCTGATTCCAGGCCTGGCCAGGGAAGCAGCTGTTCTGGAGGATCCCTCTTGATTCCTCCCTCTGCAGTCTTGGCTTCAAAATCTGAGACACTTCTTTGCTTCCATTTAGTGCAGCCATTGATAATGACCAAAAAGTCCTGGAGCAGGGCATAGCAGATGATTGGTGGCCAAGCAAACAGTGGAAGGGGCCAAGTAGATGGGAGGGGACCTTCTTTCACACAGACAGTGGGCCCTGGGCCCCGCTGTAGGGCCATCAAGGAGCAGGTGCTTGAATCACTTTTACAAAATGGTGTGGTTTTTCTGCAGAACCTGCACAGATCCTCTTGCAGACTTTGATCAGCTCTAAGTCACTAGGGCTTTTGCTGAGAGAGAGGAGCCCAGGAGAGGTGCATGGTAACCCTTGTTTAATAGAGAAATACAAATCCAAACCAGAACAAAAGCCTACCTCTTAAGGTTGAATGAGGACAGATCTTCAGTTATTCAGGAAGAAGAAGCACTAGGGACGGATGGTAGGGGCGGCTGCACAATGCTGCGAAGGTGGTTTACAGCACAGAGCTGTGTTCTGAAACTTAGTGCAGATGGTAAATTCCAGTGCTATATAGACTTTGCCCCAATAAAATAAATAGGAAAAAAGTGAAAGGAGAGTAAAGATTTTTCTCACACAAAAATTGAGAGAACTTGTCTCCAATAGATCTACCTTGCAAAAATGTTAAAAAGGATTTTTTTTTAGAGAGAAAGAAAATAATATAACCTGGAAACTCATATGTATATAAAGAAAGGAAGTATCCTAAGAAGGAGTAAGTGAGAGTCAGATGCTCTTACTTTTAACTGTCTGAGAAGCTAACGGTTTGCCCAGAATAATACTAGCAACAGTGGAATGGTATAGACTCTGGGTGTCAAGGGCTTATATAAAGAAAACCCACTGTGTGCTTAAATTTTTAAAAGTTTTACAGAGGAAATTAATTTCTCTTTAAAATATTCCTCTTGGGCTGAGAAGATAGCCTAGTGGCATAAGTGCCTGCCTAACAAGCACAAGGGCCTGAGTTCAATCTCTGGTATAAATAAATAAATAAATAAATAAATAAATAGTCTTCCTACTTCAGGTAGACTTACCCCATTATCCTTACCACTTTCTGAAGCAGTTCTGGAAGCCTCTTTCCTGAGTGTTTCTCAGTGTGTTGTTGTGGTTGCCTCTGTGACCTGAATCATTTCAAAATGTTTACACAATCTCTTCCAGGTAAAAATATGGTAGGCGACCCTCACTCACCTCACTCACCAGATCTGGCACAGAGCAACTCCTGGCTCTTCTCCAAAGTCAGAACAACCATGAGAGGTGACTATTTAGACCTGATCTAAGACATTAAGACACTATGACAGTGAAACTAAAGTCACTCAGGAAAGAGGACTTCTGGAGCCACTTCAGGACGTGGCAAGACTTATCATGTGTGTGTGTGTGTGTGTGTGTGTGTGTGTGTGTGTGTATGTGCATGTATAAGTGTGTTGGGAGTGAGGGGGAGAATCTTGAGGAAGATTCATGGTGATATATCTTTTAGTGTAATGCATTAAGATTTTTAAATATTCACCATTGATTTGGTCATGCCTCATCTTTTACGCACACTTCTGTGTGCTCATATACAGATGAGTGACACAGGACAGGATAGAGGTGCATTCTGCACTGTTGGGGCCTTTTACACCTGTGAACTCCTGCAGTCTTACCGGGAAGCAATGCAGGGAGAGGGAAGCCATTGCAAGCTGAGCAGAGAGAAATCCTCCCTCCTGGCCTCAGGGAGAGCCAGTCCTGCCCAGGCTCTGATCATGGACCTCAGCCCTCCAGAACAACCAGAATTACACCAGTACATTTCTGTTACTAAGCCATGGGTTTGTAGTACTTCATTATGGCAGCCTTGGCAAACAACACATATATCTGCCTATCTGTTAAACTTTTTATTTTGAAATAACTTTGGATTTATAAAGACATCCCAAAGAGTTTCCATGTATCGCTTATTCCGTTTCCTCATGCTAACATCTTACATAGCCATGTTCCACTTATCCAAACTAAGAAATTAACAGCACTTATTAACTACACTGTGCAATGTGTTAGGATTTCTCCATTTCTCCCCGATGTGAGATTCTGAATGATTCTGAAGGTGCAGATCAGAGGATTCCTGAAAAACCAGATGAAGAAGAGTCAGGGGTAACTCTGATATTCCCATCTTGGCCATGGAAACATGGAGTGACTGGCAGCCAAGCCAGGGAGCAAGTGAGGTAGGGAAGAAGAGATATACAGTTTCGGCCTTGAGTTAAGAGACACCATCATGAAGCTGCATTGATAGCAGCTGGGCATAAGTCTGGAAAGAGAGAGGTCTAGGCTGTGTCATTCCCTACTCGTTCCTTGAAGTGCACACACGGCTTCCTCTGAGAAGCAGTCTCCTCATGTCTAGCCTCGTGACGGACCAGCGCCCACTGTGCCCTCTGTAGTCACTCTGAGTGGCTTGGCCATAGCACTTAGGCATTCCCAGAAGCCACTATGTCCTACATTAATAGTTCCAGAATGGACAAGGCTTGATGGTCAGAGACCCTGGGAAGTCCCCTAATAGTGAGAGGTTGATATCAGGAAGCGTGACAGATACACTGTGGAAGCCAGGAAGATCTGTCAGTCCCACTTAGGGAGCAATTAGCTGCTGCTCATTTCTTCCAGGGCCCCTGAGGGCTCTGGCTTTCCCCTCACAATGGAGTACCTGTCCCCCCTATCCCTCTCCCACAAGGAATAGCAGCCTGGTGACCCTGGACTTCGCAGGAGCAGATGATCTTTTGGAATGGGACTGCTGGTCTTTGTCTTGGGGTGCCCAAATTGTTCTCACTTCTGAAGGCCATGGATCCTCAGCTCTCAGAAGTATGGCCCCATAGATGTCCTGAGAGTCTCTTGTGACCAGAGGGAAAAGGGCCGCTTCTTGGACCTGAAAGGGAGACACCATGCCCTCTGTAAGACTGCTCTGCCATGTGACATACTTTCCCTGATGGAGGTGTCAGCTAGGTGAGCTCTGGATCTTTGTGACTGCCAGGTCTCTAAGATAGGATGTGGCCATGATAGCGAGTCTAGAGTTCTCTCCTAATACACACACACACAAGTATACATACACTCATGTGTGCATAGATACATGTATGTGCCCATGGATGTATTTCAGACATGTGCACATAAGTGTGCACACACAGATACTCAGAGAGCAGCAAAACAGCAGATGTAGCCACTCCATTTGCATGGTGGCAGCGGTGGTCCACAGGGAGGTAGAGGCCCGTGGTTTGCAGCGAGGTGTGGAGAATGGACAGGGCTCGGTGGTGTTAATGACAGCAGCCTGTGCTCCCTGAACAGCTCGAGAGAAGTCGATCGCTCTTTAATTATCTGGTATTAGAGTGCCATCCACACCCTCTCTATGCTATGGTGGAGGAAATCAGGGCATCCATTAATTACATGATCCATATGTAGAGTGTCACACATAATTTTTCCAGAGCCAAAGGGTTCTTGCTCTCAGACCTGCATCATCCCTTAATAATGACTGGAGTCGGGGGCCGGCGAGATGGCTCAGCAGTCTAAAGTGCCTGCTTAGGCAAGCTTAGGCAACTGCAGGGACCACAGTTCGATCCCTGGCACCACATACTGCGCCAGCCCCACCCCCAGGGCAGGCTGAGCCAGCCATAAAAAAAAAGACTGGAGTGAAAGAGGACCCAGAGCTGGATCCTGCCAAAACTGGGTGACAGCTTGCTGAGAGCTTCACTTGCTGAGAGTGAGCTGGGGCTCCCCTACAGCAGGAGAAGGACAGTGTCAGAAATGGAATGAAGAGTTTGCCCAGGGCCCTGCTTGTCTATCCGCTAAATAGAGAAATGAGTGCGTGATCAAAACAGAACACAAAGTAAGTTTCTGTTCTAGCCAGAAGGTTTAGGTTGGATGGAAAGAAGGACATCTGGGAAAAGAGTGGCCGCTCTGCTCAGCTGTCCCCAGAGGTGGGATGTTTCAAGACAGGTTGTGGATAAATTTCCTTTTGGAGGAAACTTCTGTGCTAGAACTAGACAGCTGCCAGATAGCAGCTAAAGGTCCAAACAGTCTCTGGGTTATGGTCTCACCGATAGCTTTAGGAACATCCCTGGGGCTTGGCAGGGGTTAGGGAATGGGAAAGAGGGACACAGAGAAGGAGTTGTTCATTTTCGGCCACATTAAGCTGCCCAGGTCCCCAGTACCCCAGCCATCTCTTCTTTTTTCCCTTCTCTTTTCTTCTTTCCTCTTCTTCTCTCTCTGTCTCTCTCTATGTAAAGCTCTCTCAGGGCCAGCCAAGTAGCTCAGCGGATTAAAGCTCCTACAAGCAGGAACAGGGGCCGGGGGTTCAATCCCTGGGCCTGCCATGCTGGCCCTGCCCCTGGGCAGCACTGAAATGGCAATTTAGACTGAGTGTGAGTGTGGCACACACCTGTAATCCCAGCTCTTGGGAGGCTGTAAACAGGTGGATCATTACAAGTCTGATCTAGTAGTGAGACCTTGAACACCCTGTAGATCTTGTCCTAAAAAACAAAAACAAAACAAAAAAGTCCTTTCTCCAGTATTTCTTCCCAGAAGGGCAGAGAGAATTGCTTTGGGAGCTTATTCAGAGGTGAATCAGTGGATGAAGTTAGATGTGTGTGTTGGGGGGCTGTGCAGTCCCTGAAGCCCTCATGCATACCACGTCCTGTTCTCACAGTTTCCCAGAGACTGGATTCTATCTTTGTCCCCATTTTACTGACAAGAAGACTGAGCCCCAGGGCCATCCCTGGCATAGGTGGCAGAGTTGGTTCAGGCGCCCTGACTCTCCACAAAAATCTCTGGGTATCCCTTGTGCACTGAGGCCCCATTTTGCCTATGTCTCTTTGTCTCCTAGAACAGCTAGACCAGTGTGCACCGCAGCTGGCCTCCAGCTGGGTGTGTCCACTGAAATGCCCCTCCCTCTGGGAAGGAAGGAGGCTGCTGGAAGCCAGTCAAAGAGAAAGGGCAACGCTGCTCAGAGGCCCCTCTCTCCTGCCCCCTCCTCCCCCTCCAGGCTGATTCTCAGCTCCATTCCACAGCCTCCTGTTTCTGGGGTCCGATGGCCTGCGAAGCTGGTGGGAAAAGAGGAAGACTTTTTCCAGGAACGGTTCCCTGGTAGGTGGGAGGTGTGGGCTGTGGGCTCTGCCCAGCAGGCAGCCCCCCCCACTCGCCCACACACGCATACACTCGCACTGAAGTTCCCTGAGGCAGGCACCTTTCTCTGGGAGAGTGGTAGTTATTTCCTGGATTACATCCTGGATCCTGGTTAGTGAGACCTCTAGCTTAGGGAACAGGAGAAGGACTTCTTAAGAAAAACAGTACAGGTCTGGGGGTAGCTTGACCCTCTAAGCACATGCCTGGCAAACACAAGGACTCAGGGTTTTTTTTTTTTTTATATTTTAGGGAAGGGTCTACAGGGTGTTCAGGGTCTCACTACTAGATTGGACTCGTAGTGATCCACCTGTTTACAGCCTCCCAAGAGGGCTCAGGTTTGATCCCTGGTACTACATGCTGTGCTGTCCCCCAGAATCCCTGGTTGTAGTGTTGGCCACTGAAACTGGGCGTGGTGGCGCATGCCTGTAATCCCGGCACTAGGAAGGCTGAGACAGAAGGATCACTATGACTCCAAGTTGTGTAGCAAGACCCTGTACCAAATAAATTTTAAAACTAAAAAAATAAAAAGGATACAAAATTGAAAAGGGAAAGGGAACTTTCATCAGCAGCAATACTCTGCTCAGATTGAGGAAGCTGGAATCCCTGGCAGGTGGAGCAGAGTTGGAGCAGACCCTAGACCAACCTGATCTGGACTTCAGAGGCAGCCAGGGAGCCTGGCCCGAGGCATCCTCTCCTGCACTCCATCTGCCTGGTACTTCAAGGGACCTAGTGCCGGCAGGAAGAGGCACAGACCAACTTTCTCAGGCCCCGGGGGAAAAGACCCCACTAGCTCTTTCCAGGACCATCCTCACCCCCACCCCGCACCCAGGTCTCAAGGCAGCCTGGATCCCCTGCTGGAGACTTCTCCAGCCACCCTACATCCCCATCACCCATGCTTTGGCAGGTCCCAGTTGCCCTTCCCAGGGTGCTCTGAAGCCCCTGCCCCTGTCTGGCACAGGTAGGCCCGGCTCTGCTTCCCAGCCACACTCCTGCTCCAGGACTGGGCTGGAGCTCAGGGAGAGGTGGCAGAGGAGGACTGCCGACGGCTTCTCTCCTCCCCTGTACCTTCGACATCTCTCCAGCCTCTCCCTCCACCTCCTCCTCCCCGCTGCTTTTCTCCTCCATTACATCTTCCTTACATCTCCTGGAATGAAAAAAAAAAAAAAAACAAAAAAACCCCACAATTCTCTTCTGCCACCTCAATCTCCCTCCCAACAGTTTAAAACCATTATATTAAATAATGATAATCACAAGCGTCTCTCTGTTCTGTCTTCAACAGCCGCCAGTTGGCTTTAAAGCTCTCAAGCCCAAGGTCATAGGCCCCTCTGCTCGCTTAGATAAATCTCGCCCACCGCTGAATTCTGACAAATCCCCGCGCCAGCCGCCTCTTTGTTGTGCATTCTTTGTTTGAAATACGGCATGCTGCCGCGCTGCCTGCCTCGGTGCCAGCCTCTCCACCTTTGCATATTAAATCACAGCCAGTCTTTCCCTTCTTAGGGAAAGAGGGAAGGGAAGGGAGAGAAAAGGAAAGGGGAGGAGGAGGGGAGGGAATGGGAGGCTGCTGGGCAGGAGCACACCCCCCCCCCCACTACCCCCCAGGGCCAACCCGAGCTTCCTTCTCCTGAGGCAGTGGTAGCTGCTTCCTCCTCCTTTGTTCTCACAGTCTGCGCAATCCCCGATCGCCTGTCTGAGAGGATGAACATTAAGTACCACTTATTCCTAATAACTTAATGAAATCAAAAGATGCCATCATGTTCCGACCGCCCCCCCGGAGAGACCCCGAGAAGAGGGGTGGGAGGTAGGGGCTCATCTACTCTGCACCCCGGGACGCTGCAGTTCCTGCTCTGCTGAGATGGAGCTGGTGTCTCCATCAGCCCTGGGGGGACCCCTGGCTCTACCTCCTCCTCGCTTTTTTCTCCTCTCCGGGCGGGTTGAATGCTGTGCCCCAAATTCATGCCCTCGGGGAACCTGAGAGTTGAAGGGCCTCTCTAGTTGTCCTTAAGGTAAGGACAGAGACGGATCAACGCGTCCCATTAGGCCCACTTAAGCCTTTTTCTCCTCCACGAAACTTAGAAAAAAAAAAGTCCTATGGGTTTTAAAAGACACAATAAAGCCTGTAAACTGGGAGCTCATCTTTCTACCTGTAAATCATGCCCTGTGAGCTGCCCAGCCTCTTTCTCCTTTAACCCTCACCTTTCGGTAGAAAGGACTGTCCCTTCTGCCTGTAAATTAAATCTACCTTTCTAGAGACTCACAAATTCCAAATTCCTCCTCCACCAAACCACATCAGTCTCCCCAGCTCCAGGCGTTCGAAAGGAAAGCACAGGGGGGAGGAGGTGATTGGGGACCCAAAAACACCTGCCGGAGGGAGGGACTGTCCCCAGAGACTATCATTAACCTGTCCCCAAACATGACCTTGGGGCATAGAAGAAAGATGGCATCTTCCTCAAGTAGGTCAGGAGAGGGCTTCCTTCCCTGTCTCCTCCTCTGAGGCCATCTCAGTCCCCTGGCCATGCCACCCCTAGGTATTTGGACACCACTGACCTTCACCACATACTGTTTGGGACATTTGTCTCAGGCACACTGACCCCCACAACAGCACAGGCACACCTCAGGCCCCTGCACCCCTGTTCCGCCTCTGAGTTTTCACCTTGTCTCCCAGTGACACCTCTTTCATATGGCCTCGGCCTGCATCTATCCGAATTTCCTTCATCGCTGGACCTAAGCCTGCCAAATCTGGGCTCCTCCAGGGACCCTCGAGGCACACCTCTGGTTCTACCCTGCCTGTCCCCAGGAAGGGCACACTGTGCCTTTCCACAGCATCCTGGGGTTGACCTTGTGCTGCAGGCCAGGCAAGGCCTATTCGCCCTGGGCTCTTCTGTTCCTCTTTCTCTTTGTCCTGCTGTGTCTCCATCGGGCAGGTGGAGCTGCCCACAGCCTGCCTGGCCTGCCAGCCTCCTCCTGGCCTCCTAGCCTCCTCCAGCCCTTTCCTCCTCCTCCACTAAACCCCATCCTCAGGCCTCCTGACCACACCTTTCCCAGCCTGAAGGTCCAGAACACGATGCTCCAAGGCCAGCTCCTCCACTGTCAGACTCCTCAGTTTCCTTTTCTGCTCGTACTCTCCCTCCTGCCTAAGTCCTAGAAATTCCATATCCTTGGTCTCCTCCAATGCAAGTGAACTCCCCTAGCAGCCCCAAGTGGAGCTGCAATACCCTGTGCCCCAAATCCAGATCTGGGCCTCAACCACATGCACCCCGCTGACCACCTGTTCTCCTGGCTCTGATTGCACCCCATCGTCTGCACCCTGCCACTGTGCTTGGTGGCACAAACCCAGCCCCAGCCCTCGAGGGCAGATACATTCCTCACCCTGGCCAAGGCCGCAGTGTGCGGGGCAGTGAGGGCAGGGCCCACTGTTGCTTCCTCCACCCCAGCTCGAAGCACCCCAGCTGCACAGGCACCTGAATCTTCACACTGTGACACATCCTCTCTATGCCCACTGCTGTGACAATGCCGGGAACAGAGATGGAAATGGTGCACAGGGCCCTGGCTTTTGGGAGTGGGAAGGCCAGAGGAGAGGCTGTGCCTGTCACCCCTGTGGCCTGGCACTGAGCCCCCGGCTCACCAGATGACCACTCTGTTGCCTCCTATGTACCCCGTCACTGTCCCTTGTTTCTGTGTCACTCAGGTGGAATCCTTGGCGTGGCTGCCGACTTTTCCTCCACATCCGGTTGGACCCTCCCTGGACCTCAGGCTCTGGGGCTGGCTCCCACCTCACTAGGTATCCCCTCCTGCACCCTGCTGCCCCTGGTCACATCCTCCTCCCTCAGGTGTGGCCTGCTGACCACCCTTCCTGGGGCCTCTGCTCCCCTGGCCCCTCCACACCTGAGGGAGCACGGGTGTGAATGCTCATGCGTGAAGTATTATTAGTAGTTTGCATGCAAGCGCATTCACTGGTAGACTGACTTGTCTGACCACTGTGGAAAGGAATATGTCTCCAGGTGGTCCTTGGGCAGGCTATGTCCCCTCTCTGGGTCTCACTTCCCCTGGAATGGTAAAAGGGTGAAGTTGGGGACACTTCGAGGAATCTCCCAGCGATCTTCTGCACAGAAACTGCTGCTGCCTATGTGTGAAGAG
The DNA here is from genome assembly GCA_004027915.1 of Capromys pilorides. NCBI lineage: Eukaryota > Metazoa > Chordata > Mammalia > Rodentia > Capromyidae > Capromys > Capromys pilorides. The sequence continues at coordinate 27,496 of PVKN010004150.1, forward strand.
GCAGCTGGGAACTGAGGGCTGGGGCTTGAAAGGAGCGTCCCTTATAAGAGGCTAAGGGTTGGAGGCGGCCACATGCTCCACTCCTGACCCTGCAGCAGGCTGCAGGAAAAGGTGGCTTTCAGGGAGGGTGGGCACCAGGGTGACAGTGGACCAGGTGCTCCCTGAGGGCCTCTGACCCTACCTAGGCAGAGAAGCCAGGCCCTCCCTGTCCCTCCAGAGCTGCTCTGCTGCCCCTGGCTCTGCTTTCTGGTGTCTTTCCACCCCTAGGCACACAGTTGAGATTTATGTCATAAGTGGGGAAGGGATGCCCCAGAGGCTAGGGGCCACTCAGCAATAACTTCTAATTCAGAGACACATTGTCAAGAGCACAGACAGGGGCATCCCCACTAGGACCTGCCTGTGCTCAGAGGAGGTACAGCCTGTTCCCCACCCACCCGCACAACATCTGCTCTGCATGCACCTAATTACATCTGAGGCGGCTACACACGCAATCCGACTAAACCTGTCAAATCTATTTCTCTCTGTGTTGGGAGGGAGGATGGATTTCTTAAAAAAATAGAGATTTTAAATGAAGCTTTAAAACTGTGACTGAGGGAGATTTAATGCTGACAATTAGCCTGGACAAACAGTTAATTGCACTGGTGGGGTAATTTATATATGCTCCGTGTAATCCCGAGGCCATCAAATACATTGCAAATTAGTACAGTGAAGGAGGCCTTGCCCCTCTCAGAGCTACAGCTGGCTGGGCGGGCCAGTCCTAGTGACTGGATGTGGCAGTAACAGCAGAGGCTGATCCGCGTGGAGGGCTCTGCGGGCACTCATTGGTGTCTCTGGCTCCAGCAACAGCAGACCTCACAGAGCTTGGCCAGGGACACTCTCGCTTTTCCTGGGAATGTAGTGGGGTGAATCACGTAGGAAATGCGGCTTAGCGTTTCTGCAGGATTAAGTGTTTCTCTACTCCTGGTGAGCTAAGTAGGCTGAATGATGACCTACCCAGGCTGGGCCTGTTTCTTTTTCTATAAAATGGGGAGAAGTTTGCCTGGCAGGGTCTTGGGGATACGGTGGGGTGGCATATGGGAGCCTCTATCCCAGGTCTGTTTAAGCTCAGGGGATACTATGAACCCAGACCCGTGTGGTGAACACTTGAACTGTCCCCATCTGCTGCCTCTTAGGAAACAGCAGCCATCTACCTGGGACATGTATTCAGCTGTGGCAAGGGGGACATTGAGGTTTTTTTCTTTTTTAATATGACATCAGCAGTTCTTCAGGTCTTATTTTTCCATACAAAAATAAATTGAATTCAGGGCTTTTTCACTGAACTACATCCCCAGTCATTTATCTGTTTACTAAATAATTAATTAATTAAAATGTCACTATTGTTGCTGAGGCAAAATGCCTAGCACCCATAGTTAAAGGAGGACAGGCTTGTTTGGCTCACAGTTTGTAGAGATTTCGGCCCATAATGGGCTGCCTCTAGGGTGGGTGGCAGAGGGGCATCGCAGAGGGGAAACAGTTCATGGCAGGCAGAAGGCAGGGAGGCAAGCAAGCCAGGGATGCTCAGCAGCTGGGCCACTAGCCGGCTTCTTCTCTCTTGGCTGTAGAGGTCAAGTGCCTGTGAACCCAGTTTCAAGGCACAACCTCCCCGGGCCACTGCCCTCCTGCAACGTGGTGCTCTGGGGCTGTTGTCTCATAGCAAAGTCTTTCACTTTTGAAACTGAGGCTGCAAAGGCCTGCTGGTTCTTACGTGGTCCTCAGACCATCTTTTCTTTTGTCTCTTTCTGAAGTACTTGGCTTTTTCTTGCAAGTTTAGTCACTGACCAGTTTCTCCTCTGTTTCATCTTTGCAGGGTGCCACTCTACCAGAGCTTCTTTTCCGGTCAAATTCACAACAGCTTAGATCATTCTTCTGGGCTCTTTGCAATGTAAGTCTGGCTAAAAACCCCCAACAGCATCTATGCCACCTCTTCAAAAATAGACTGCCTTGGAATTTCTTCTGCAAGATCAGTTAGTCTGACACCCTTAATCTCAGCCTCAGGAAGTCTCCTGACACAAGGAAAATGCAGACAGACTTTCTGCCGTGGCATAATCCACATCATCTGGAGTTCAACAGCCAGCGCAGGATGTTCAAGCATCCTCAGCCTGGCCTTTGCCAGCTGTGTTTCCATCAGCCTTCTGGTCTACTACGCTGTGACCACACTGCCCATCACACACAGCCCAAGGTGTTTCAGCTCTGCTTTTTCAGCTGACATCTCCAAACCTTTCCTGACTCTTCCCCTTCCCAAAAGTCAGTCCCAAAGGCTCCTAAACCACACAGGTAAAGTCACAGCAATGATCCCAGTGCTCTGGTACCACATTGTGTCTTAGTGTCATTTCTGTTCTTGTTGAAGCCTAAGGGAATACAGAATGGGTAGTAGAAGGTAATTCTGAATACCAGCTACGACCTCACGATCAGCTCCAGAAATGAGGATTGTAATTGTACAAGTTCTCTCCTAATATGATTCTAATGTAACCTGATGTAACATGCTGATAGACCTAATACTGGTTCCTAAAGTTTGCTAAACCTATTATAATGTTCAAATTATGAACATTAGGAGTAAGCAGTAGCATCCAGAGAAAACTTGGAGTAAGCAGTAGCATCCAGAGAAAACTTGGCTTCTATTCTATGGAGGGAATTAGTGTGTTTCCATTTGTATGTAGGATAGTTTTAATATATTAGGCGTAATTATGAGCTTGTCTCTGTATCTAGAGACTGGTTTAAAGAAATGTGCCTGGTTGTCAAGTTGATGAGGGGTGGATTGTAATGGCTGATTGATTATATTAACTTGAGTAGGAGAAGCTCAGCTAAATTGGCTCAGCAATTCCACACCCTAGGGTGACCCACCCTAGGGCAGCTTGTCACCAGGATGCTTTAAAGGAGAGATGAAGAAGGAGGGATCTGTTTCTCTTTCTTCAGAGGAGCTTTGGTCTTTGCCTTCCACTTGGGTGTCACCTCCTGGCCTTCCAACATAGACTCTTCAGCTGATTTTTAAAAAAGTGTATTTGGTTGTTACAGGGTCTCACTATGCAGCTCAGACTCATAGTGAACCTCCTGCTGTCAGCCTCTCCAGAGCTGGGATTACAGACATGGGCCTGGACTCTGATTAGCTAAGCCCACCCTGGGTGGGGGGCTGGTTCGGCATGTGGTGCCAGGGATTAAACAGCAGTCCCTGAGATTGCCTAAGCAGGTGCTTTAATCTGCTGAGCTATCTTGCCGGCCCTTCAGCGGATTTCTTGATGATGGCCTTTCTTTCTGGAGTAGGATAGACTCTCAGTGTTGTTTAATTTACATTTCTCTAATGGCCAGAGACGTTGAACATCCTTTCCCCCTATATTTATTGGCCATTTGTACTTCTGCTGAGAAGTGTCTATCTCACTTGCCCATGTTTTAACTGAATCTTTTGTGAGTGTCTAATTTTTTTGAGTTCTGTATATACTGTTTGAGATGTGCTTGGTAAATATTTCCCTATTCTGTAGATTGTCTCAGCACTCCATTGTCTTCATTGTTGTGCAAGTTTTTAATCTGACATAATGCCATTTATTGATTTTGGATATAATTTTGTGTGGAACTGGTGTTCTCTTCAAAAAGTCCTTGCCTTCACCTATTTTATCTTTAAACAGCTTAAATGTTTCTGATTTTTTTATTTACTTTTTAAATTTTTTTTGTGGTACCAGGGATTGAACTCAGGACCTTGTGCTTTCCAGGCAAGCACTTGTTCTACTGAGCTATCTCCCCAGCCCTGTTTCTTTAATATTTAGATCTTTGATTCATTTTTTTTTTAAATTTTATTTATTTATTTGTTTGCTTGTTGTGTTTGTTTGTTTCTTTATTTATTCATTTTGTGGCTGGATCAGCCTGCCCTGGTGGTGGCGCTGGCGCAGCATGTGGTGCCGGGGATCGAACTGCAGTCCCCGAAGTCGCCTGAGCCCTCCTAAGCAGGTGCTTTAGACCACTGAACCATCTCGCCGGCCCCTCTTTGATTCATTTTGAAATTAGTTGATTACATGGTGAAGACTCAGCCTTCTGCATGTGGATAGACACTTTTCCCAGCACCATTTATTCAACAGACCATTTTTTCTCCAGCATGCGTTTGGCTTCTTTATCAAACGTCGGACAGTTTAATGAGCCTGAGGTCGTTTCCGCATCCTCTGTTCTGTTCTATTGATCCACCTGTCTGGTCTGGTGCCAGTGCCATGCTAATATACCATAGTAGTATTTGCAATATAACTTCAAGTCCAAGGTTGTGATGCCTCCTGTTTTATACTTACTGTTCAGGATGCTATGGTTTATATCCGATGCTTCCCCCCACCCCAGCAACCCCTGTGCACTCATAGGTTGGGTCTTTTGGAAGTGATTGGATCATAGGTATGTGATGTTCATCAGTAGATTAGTCCACCAGTGAGCTTATATTTAAATGTGATGTTGGATTGGGAGGTGAAGCTTGGTAGGAGAAGGGGGGTTGCTATGGGTGTGGCCTGGAAGGGTCTGTCTCGCTCCCCCTCCCTTGATCCCCTTGATCTCTCTCTTGCTCTTTCTCCTCTTCCAGGATCCCCTGTCTTAGAGCCAGCTGACTACAGATTGAAACCTCTGCAAACTGAACCAAAATAAACCTTTCCTCCTTAGAGTTTTTGGTGCTGGAGAATTGTACCTCAGCCACAAGAAAGTAGCTAAGACAATTGTATTGGTTATTATGGGTATCTTTTGGTTCCCAATGAATTCTAGGATTATTACCTCCAGTTCTGTAAGGAGTACTGTCAGTATTTTGATTGAGACTACATTAAGTTTATATATTAGTTTTGGTAGTATGGTTACTTGGGCAATATTCATTCTGCCCTTTTAGGAACAGGATATCTTTCATTTTCTGTGTGTTCTGTTTGCTGGTTGGTGGCTTTTTTTTTTTTTTTTGACTGGGAATTGAACTCAGGACCTTGCGCTTGCCAGGCAGGCATTGTGCCACCAAGCTATATCCCCAGCCCTTCTTGCTATTTTCTGATGTCCTCTTTGATTTCTTTTCTCAGAACAGAGTTGTTTACATTTTAAAGTTCTTTCACTTCCATGGTTAGGTTAATTCCTAAGTGATTGTGCAGGAATGCTACTGAGTTTTGCATGTTGACTTTGCATCCTGCTACATTAATAAATTCGGTTATTAATTCTACGAGTCTTTTAGTGGTACTCTGTGGGTCATGTATGCAGAGGATAACATCAGCTGGAAGTAATAATTTGACATCTTCCTTTCCTGTAAGTATCTTTTTTACTTCTTTCTCTTACCTGTTTGCTCTGGCTAGTGTTTAAAGTATTATGTAGGACAAGAGTGGTGGTAATGAACATTCTTGTCTTGTTCCTGATTTTAGAGAAAAAACTTTTAGCTTTTCCCTGTTTAATGTGATGTTGGCCGTAGGTTTGTCATACATAGCTTTTATCAGATGGAGATAAGATCCTCCAGTAACAATTTTTTTCAGGATTCTTTTTTTTTTTTTTTTTTTTTTTTTTTTTTTTTTTTTTTTTTTTTTTTTTTTTTTTTTTTTTTTTTTTTTTTTTTTTTTTTTTTTTATCATGACGGGATTTTGGATTTTGCTGAAAGCTTTTTCTGCAACTATTAAAGTGATCATGTGATTTTTGTCCTTGGCTTCTGTTTATGTTTTTACATTTATTGATTTGCAAATGTTGAACCATCTGTGCAGCCCTGGAATGAAGCCTACTTGGTCAAGATGTATGATCTTTTTTATTATTTATTGCCTTCTGTTTGTCAATATCTTGTGGAGGAATTTTACATCTGTGTTCATTAAATGCATCTGCCTTTAATTTTCTCTTTTAGTTGAGATCTTGTGTGGTTTGGGAGCCAGGGTAATACTGGCTTTCAGAAATGACTTTGGCAGTACTCTTGCTTTTTCAATTTCTTCAGAGTTTTAGGAATATTGTTGTTAAATCTTCCCTGAAGCTTTTGCAACTTTAAGTAGTGAATTCATTGGTCCATGAGCTTTTCTTTGTTGGTGAGTTTTTCATTATTGATTCAATTTCATTGCTTGTTACTGAATTATTCAGAGTTTTGAAAAATCTTTTCTTGGTCCAGTTTTGGTAATTCATATGTCTGTATCAATCTATCCATTTCTTCTGAGTTCTCCCATTGATTGGAGTATAAGTTTTCAAAATAGTTATTAATAATCTTTTAGATATTTGGCAGCATTCATTTGATTTTACCTTTTTTGCTTTGATTTGGATGTTTTCTTTCCTTTTTTTGTAGGATTGGGTATGGCTTTATCTATTTTATTTATTATTTTGTAGAATCAGCTGTTCAATTTATTGATTTTTTTTTTTTTTTTAAGACAGGGTCTCACATGGAGTTCAGGCTGGCCTTGAGCTCACTTTTGCAGTCCAGGCTGGTCTCGAACTCATATCAATCCTCCTGCCTCAGCCTCCCAAGTGCTGGGATTACAGATGTGCACCTGGCTCAATTTATTGATTCTTGTATTTTCTTTTTAATCTCAACTTCATTGGTTTCTGTTCTGATCTTTGTAATTGTCTTCCTAGCTGTGGATTTGGATTGCTGTGGTTTTCTGGGAACCTGAGGTATACCATGAAGTTCTTTGGGCCTAGTCTGTTTTTCTGATGTAGACACTTGCTGCTATAAATTTCTTTCTTAGGACTGCTTTCATTGTGCCCCATCGGTTCTGGTATATTACACTGGCATTATTGTTTGATTCTGGAACTGTTCACTTTCTTCCTTGATTTTTTCCATGACTCACTGATTATTCAAGAGTGTATTGTTTAATCTCCATGTATTTGTACAATTTCTATGGCTTCTTTTGCCATTGATTCCTAATTTCATTGAATTATGATTTGATAATATGCTTGGAGTAATTTATATTCTTTTATATTTACTGAAACAAGTTTATGAGCTAGTATGTTGTCTACTTTGAAGAAAGTTCTGTGTACTGCTAAGAAGAATATATATTCTTTTGCTGTTGGATGGAACACTATAGTTATTTCTTTTCTTTCTTTCTTTTTTTTTTACATTTCTTTGAAAGTGATTCAACTCTAATAATATTTCTGTGTGATTTTTTTTCTTC
>PVKN010004151.1:0-34455 GCA_004027915.1 Capromys pilorides
GACCAGGGTTCAAACTCACAACCTTGTAGTTACCTGGCAGGCGCTTGTGTCATAGAGTTACCCCCCACCTCCCTACACAATCTAAATAAATCAGAAACTGTATATAGTAAATATGCCCTCAGTATGAAGAATTTACCCTCAGGGGAGAGAATTTAAAATGGTCTTTGGGGGTAAATCAAAGAATAAATTAGAAGCAGGGCTGGAAGACAATTATTTGAACTTTGAGAAACTAGTGAAGAAGTCAGGAGAGAAGAAGTAAAAAAGACAGAAAAACATCAAGAAAACTAGAAACAGTGTTGAAATTCATATAAAAATAACAGTCGAGGGCCGGCGAGATGGTTCAGTGGTCTAAAGCGCCTGCTTAGGAGGGCTCAGGCGACTGCGGGGACTGCAGTTCGATTCCCGGCACCACATGCTGCGCCAGCGCCACCACCAGGGCAGGCTGAGCCAGCCACAAAATGAATAAATAAAGAAACAAACAAACAAACACAACAAGCAAACAAACAAACAAATAAATAAATAAACAGTCGAGAAAAAAGATCATAAAAGTAAAAAGAAAAAGGGGAAAAAAGTCCGCTTCAGGGCATGTCTGTACTGTCACTAGTAGACAAAGTAGGCAGACAGAGCACAGATCCATGTTCATTAATCACAGCAAACCGACCATAGATTTTCACCAGGGTAGTGGATAATTCCAACAAGCTTGCTCCTTTAGTTCCACTGGAGTTCAGGTTAGTTTCTGGCCGGGAGGCCGGAATCTGATTTATTCAGTCTTCCACATTCTGTGTGCCTCCTGCTGGTTTCAATTTGGCTCCCTGCTGGCTTGAAATCAATGCCCCCACCTTCTGTTGATTTTAACTCAGTTCTGCCTCACCCTGACACTGGGAGCCACTGTACAGAGCCACCCCTAGGCCCCTCTGAGCTCAGCTGGTCCCTCTCCAAGATCACTATGGCCCAACCCCCTCTTCTGGACACACCTGAAGCTGGGTAACTCATCAGTGAGGGCAGGCCACTGTGTCCCCAGCTATATGCCACTAAAGTTTCTTGGTGGAGGGCTCTGGAGTTGCCAGCAGTCGCTATGCATCTGTAGGTTCCAGTAGCCCTCCCAGGGAGTCAAGGCTCAAAGAGAAAGCCACCTCCTTCTTCTGTGTCGAGATCTCTGTCTTTGCTTTCCCCACGGGCTTTAATTTGCAGAGCTGTAGGGATCCATTCTCCACCTTATTCTCTTCCTCATGTTGCTATATTTCAGCTTCTAGACACCAAATCTCGGAGAGGCTGTTTTTCTACTGTTCACTACTCCGGCATCTTCCCAGGAATCTAGTGACTATTTTTTATTTATTTATTTATTTTTAATTTTTTATTTAAACCTTATTTATTTACATAATGGCTGGCTCAGCCTGCTCTGGGGGTGGGGCTGGCACAGCACATGGTGCTGGCGATTGAGCCTCGGGCCCTGAACTTGCCTAAACTTTCCTAGGCAGGTGCTTTAGACCACTGAGCCATCTTTCCAGCCCTAGGGACTATTTTTTAAATACTTGATTCATTGGTAGCACATTGTAATTGCTGCTGCTGCTGCTGTTGTTATTATTATTATTATTATTATTATCATTATTATGTATTTAGGACAGAGTCTGTAGAGTCTTACTACATAGATCCAACTCAGTAATTCTCCTGTTTTCAGCCTCCCAAGTGCTGGCATTACAGTTTCAATCGCCATCTCAGTGCACCCCGGGGGCGGGGCCTGTATGGCACACAGGGATCAAACTCCAGCCGCTGTGCTCTGCCTAAGCAGGCACTTTAGTCTGCTGAGCTATCTGACCAGCCCTTTTATTGCTGTTAAAGGATACTGTCACTCTGATTATTCACTGTATCCTGTTCTACCTGCTGCTGCCAGGAGACACAGGAACCAAGACCACCTTTTGTTGAAAGGCCAAGAAAGGACAGACTGGCCCTTTGGTCCATCCAGACCCTGTGTTCCTGAGTTCTAGAGCAAGCATAGCCAGAATGCAACAGAGGGACCCAAGCCCAGCCCTTAGCCCATCATTTCAGCCCCTACTTCCTGTCTAAGCTCTTGAACAAAGCACAGATAAAAAAGCTCACTATATCCAGCAAGGCCTTTCATACTCATGAGTCATTTAACAAACACCTCTTAAGTAACCACCCAGAACAGCCTGTTCTAACCCCAGTATTATTACCTTCATTAATATCCAGCACATGGAGTGGAGCATCTCAGCATGCAGGGTTATACTGGGTCTGAGTCATGGTTTGCCATTTTATAGCAGTGTGACGTTGGACATCTATCTTAGCCTATTTTATTTATTTATTTAGTCTTTTTGAGACAGGGTCTCACTATGCAATTCAGGCTGGCCTTGAGCTCACTTTTATAGCCCAGGCTGGTCTCGAACTTGCACTGATCCTCCTGCCTCAGTCTCCCAAGTGCTGGGATTACAGGTGTGCGCCACCACGCCCGGCTATTTTTTTAAAAAAAATTAAGGCCCATTTTATTTTAAAAAAGTTTGCTGGGTGTGATGGCACTTGGGAGGCTGAGGTAGGAGGAGGACTGTCTTGAGTTTGAGGCCAACCTGGAATATATAGTGAGATACTGCCTCAAAATAAAACCAAACAAATGTTTATGCGTGTGGTAATGGGGGATGGAGCTGAGCCTTGCATGTGCTAAATACGTGCTGTACCTCTGAGCCACCGCCTTTCCCCAGCCTCTCCCGTGGCCTGCTTAGCTTCCATAGATCAACTATTGTGTCAGGGGCCAGACAGAGCAAGAGCCAAGGAGACTCGACTGCTGCCCTCCCAGAACTCACAGCCCAATTAAACACACAGGCAGCGATGAAACAATCAGGTAAATGCATCTAAAAGTCCAACTATGAGGAGCACCATGAAGTGTCTGGGTGTAACAGGGAGGTGGAGGAAGGTGTCCCGGAGGAAATGATCATGAAGCTCAGCTGGCTTGAGGGAGAGAAGGACAAGGAACAGCAGGTGCCAGAGGCGTGTGGCAGGTGAACAGCAGGAAAGCCAGTGTGGCTGGAGCCCAGAAACAGAAAGCCGCGTGGTCAGTGCCAAGTATGAGCTGAGCTGTGTGGGAACCGTGGCTTGCTCTCCATAGCTCTGTGCTGAGTGACCACTATCCCCACTCCAGGGACAGACAACAGGCTGCTCAAGCGCCCCACATAGAGCCCAGGTGTTCTCTGGACTCTTCCAGGATGACCCATTTACCCTCAACCTCCTTCGAGAAAGAGAGGATCCAGGAGGTGAAACTTAGTAATAAAAATATTGAAAGAGCTAGGTATGGTGGTGCACCCCTATAATCCAAACACTTGGGAGGCTGAGGCAGGAGGACTGCCATTTGGGGTCACTCTGGGCTATATCATGAATCCAAGGCCAGCCTCAACTCCATAGTGAGACCTTATCTCGAAAAAATATTGAAAGGAGAACCAACTGCTCTGTCCTTCAGTGAGATGATGTGTCTAAAAGATTCCTATGGGGCTGGGGAGATAGCTCTGTGGCACAAGTGCCTGCTTGGCTAGTGCAAGGTCATGAGTTTGAAACCTCCCCCCCCCCCACCAAAAAAAAGAAAGATTCCTGTGCAGGAGGAAGTTGGAAGGCAGAACTACTCCAGCTTTCTTCCCCGGGTCATCATGGAGGCTAATTCTCCTCTTCCTATCACTGTAGCTGGCTGCAAGCTGGACTGTGTGTGATCACCTGTGTGTGATCTCTTTGGAGCCCTTAGTAGGATTACTTGATTTAGCAAACCAAAAGCTCACATCCCCATTTAAATTTAAGTATTGAGGTAATCATCAGTTGAAGTATGTCTATATATTACACACCCAGCCCTGAGCAGCAGCATCAGGACATGGCAAACTGCTTCCAGGAACTGAGCAGACCACAGTGATGCTGATGTTGGCAGTCACTGTCCCCGGGGTCCAGGCAGCCTCTGCTTTATAGTCCTTACCTATCCTCAGCAGTCCACAGGGTGTAAGTGGACTAGAGAATGAACTCTCAAGCCAGGCCGTAAGACTGTCCCTTCTCTCTTCTAGCTGTGTAACCTAGGAGACAACTAGAGGACGAGATGCTTAGCTGCTCTGTCCTTGGTGTCCTCATCTGTATAGGGGGTAGAAACACACCTGCTCTTATCATGGTTCAATACGAGAAGGATGGCATGATACAGGAAAAGCGCTTACAACGGTGCCTCTGTGAATGTAATTAATCATATCCGAGTGCATGCCAATTTAATGATAGCATGGATTTTATTTTACTGTTGCTATATCCTCAGCATCAGGGCCAGGGATATAGCTTAGTGACACAGAGCCTGCCTGGCAAGCATGAGGCTGTGAGTTCAATTCCTGGTATTAAAAAAAAAAAAAAAGTAAGCCCTCATCCGATATCCTCAGCATCTAGAAGGTCTGGTTGATAATACAATTTCAGGAAGAGGACTGTGTTGTTTATTTATTTATCTATCTTTTTGAGATGGGGTCTTGCTATGCAGCTTAGGCTGGCCTTGAGCTCACTTTGTAGCCCAGGCTGGTCTAGAACTCACACTGATCCTCCTGCCTCAGCCTGCCAGAAGCAGAAGTGTCATGGTAGAAAAAGCTGCTCACCTCATGGCAGCTGAGAAGGGGAAAGAGCCAGAGAGGAAGGGGCCAGGGACAAGACAAGGTCCCCAGTCATGGCCCCATGGTCCCTACTCTTCAACTAGGTCTCACCTCTTTTTTTTTTCAGAACCAGGGATTGAACTCAGGACCTTGCACTTGACAGGCAGGCACTTGGCCCCTGAGCTATCTCCCCAGCCCTATACAGCTCACCTCTTAAATTTGTTACCTCCCAGTAATCAGTCTCACCATTGATGAAGTTAAAGCCTGCATGATCCAGTCATCTTCCCAAGGCCCCACCTCTGAACACATGAGGCTTTGTGGAGACATTTTATTTCTTTGAGGCAGGGTCTTGTTATATAGTTCAGTCTGGCCTTGAATCATTATGTAGCCTATGCTGATCTCAAACTGGGGATGTTCCTGCTCCAGCTTTTCCAGTGCTGGGATTATAAGCATACAACAAACATGACACCTGCTGGGGAAACATTTTAGATTTAAACTAACACATGGCCAGGACCAAAACAAAAAATGAAATCATACATCGGTGAAGCCTGTTCTCAGAAATTTTTATTTTGTTTCATTTTTAGTGCTGGGGAACGCAGGGCCTCTGAGACAAGTGCTCTAATGCTGAGCTGCACCCTCAGCCCCAGCCCTACCAGGGAGCGAGAGGGCCTTTTGACAAAGAAATCTTCCCAACCCCCTGTCTTAGGTCAGCTTTGCAATAACTGACCAGTCTTCTGCCTGTAAACCCAGCAACCCTTAGCTCAGCTTCCTCACCTGTGAGTAAGTCTCACCACACCTGGGCCCCAAGACCTCTTTAGGTGGAGACTGAATCTCCCCAGGGGAAATCCCCCTCCCTGGTCGTTTACCCCAAGTCCCAACAAGTGGCATTGGATCCCGGAAGCCTGGACCCTGCCCTCAGGTCGGGCCCAAGCCCAAAGCAGCACAGACCTGGGCCTGCAGCTGAAGAGACGCCCTGTTCTGACCTGCTGGAGCACCCTCGTGAGATAGGGCAAACCACAGACTGCACAACCTAAGCTTTAAAAAATCACCCTGGGGGCGCTGTGGGCTCTAAAAGTGGCGACTGATCGTGTGAGCCTACCTGGGCTCCGGCACTGAGATCACCTGGGGAGCGCATGTGGGCTTCGGTGCAGGGTGGGAACTGTTGGGGGAGGGATCCTAGAGCTTACAGAGGTGAAGGCCTGAGGAAAGCAGGACCCATGCTCCCTTCAAGCCTCGCCTGGATCGACCTGGGACACCCAGTGAAATGCCTGTGTAGGGGGGTGGGGACAGAGAGCCAACCTCCTGCTGGCGAAGGAAGGAACATCTCGGTTGGGAATCCGAAGCAGCAGAGGGTGGGAAGAGCAGCGGCCCGCGACGTTGTCTGAGCTGGGGACCCAAGAACAGAGGGAGGAGCCAGCAGGACCTCTGTGGGCGGAGCCAAGCGCGGGCCAGGGGCTCGCGGTGGAGGCGGGGCCGAGCTCCCTGGCGGCGGAGGCGGGGGTCCAAACCGGGAATGCCGCGCCGCGGGGGCTGGGGCGGGGTTTCCGAGACTCCGCCCCCGCACAGGTAGCCAATGGACGCGGCGGCGCTGGGTGACGGAGGGAGCTGGAGTGCGAGTGCCCCGGCGGCGGTGGACGGCCCTGCTACAGCGCGAGGGGCTCTGGGGCGCGCCGGGCTCTGGCCACTGCCGGGGACCCCGGGGCCGGGAGGCGGCCAGGCCAGGATCGCCAGAGGAGTGCGAGCGGCCCGGCGGCGGCGCGATGCCGCTCGCCCAGCTCAAGGAGCCCTGGCCGCTCATGGAGCTGGTGCCGCTGGACCCGGAGGTGAGTGAGCGGGGCGGGGGACGGGCGCCGGCGGCCGGGAGCCCGGATCCGCACAGAGGCGGGGCGGCCCGCGGCGCCGCTGCAGTCCAGCGGGCGTCCGCGAGGGCGCGAGTGCCCTCCGATCTCTTGCCCGCTGTCCGGCTCCACCCCCCTGCGCTCGGAGTATCTGCTGGAGACAGTTCCGCCTAGCGCTGAGTACCTCCCGCCGCAGCCAGGAGATGGAATCCCTATCCCGTGGGGTGCCGAGGTTTGGTCCCTTTCATCTCAGAACCTCAGGACTTGACCTGGCATCTTTCGGGTTCCGTCCATTAGTGCAGAGTGACAGACGAGCAGGGTTCGGTCAGATGTCTGAGTCTTGCTGGGATCCCCTCTCCTCCAAGTGTCCTCTCCCAAGAGTTGACCCTCTTGCTTCTCAGTTTCTGATTCTACGAGGGTTGCCCCTCTGAACCTTGCCAGTTGTGGAATGTGGGATGACACCACGCCTCTGAGGCTGGAATTCCTGGTTTCCTCAGCCCTGAGGCTAGGGCCAGAGAAGGACACAGGTTGTCTGCTACTCCAGGTTGTAGAGAGGGAAAAGCCTTTATATCTTATGGAGATTGTTTCTGGAGGAAGGAGACCTCGTGTCTGCCGCCCTTCCTGAGTTCTATCCTGTAAGGACTGAGCCTTGGGGAGTGTAGTTTCTGTCACCCCATCTCCCAGAGGCAGCTCTGTTCTTCTTTGAGGGCTCTGTGGAGCCAAGCCCTAACCATGCACTAGATTTTCTTGTGCCCTGGGAACCTAGGGTCAAGGTCAAGGGCTGACCCAGCAAGGTTAAAACTTTCCCTATCCTCATGCTGGGAGGGGAGGGGGTGATACTCCTCCTTAGGGTAGCTGTTAGTGTGCAGCGCCAGGGTGGAGACCTCAAGTGACCAAGCAAGAAGTCAAGTTGATTTTTCTCCTGGCCGCAGGCCCTGGTTCCTGCCTTCATCATCTCTTCTGTCCATTCACCTAGAGAGGCCATTGTATGCTCTACCTCTGCGGCGTGCAGGTGGAGATCAGTGTGAGGACCCGAGGTCCCCTGCACCTGGAGTGTGCTGCCCCTTTAAAGGGATGGTTATTGGAGGGTGGGCGCGGCAGGATTAGGTAACCAACCTGAAGGCGCAATTTGGAGTAAATTGCTCTGGGATCCCTGCCATGGGGTTTTTACGGGCCCTACACGCGGCTGCTCAGAGGTTCTCAGAGGTTCTCTTCGCTGACTCACCCTCTGAGGTGAGGAACACTGCCCTCTGCAGCCCCTCTACCCCCCAACTCAGACGGGATGCAAGGGCCTGAGGTTGCTCAGAGCTGGATTCCTTTGCCCAGGCATGTCCCAGTGACCTGGATCTCCCAGAGACCATAGAGCTGAGACCCAGAAATCCTGGGAATGGTTGGGAAGGTGCTTAGCACAAGAGCTTTCTTGGATTGTCCTGGTAGGGAGCATTGACAGCCAGGTGCTCATCTTTGTCCAGGGCATCGCTTCCTGCTTCCCTTTGGGGAATTCTGTTTTTGTTTGTTTGTTTGTTTGTTTTGTTTTGAGACAGGGTTTCGCTGTATAGTCCAGGCTGGCCTTGAACCTACTGTGTAACCCAGGGGAGCCTCAAACTCACGGATATCCTCCTGCCTCAACTCTGAGATTACAGGCATGCATCACTATGCCTGGTACCTTTTGGGAGACTCTGAAGCAAGTTTACCAGGGGCTATGGAACTAGGACCCATCTCAGTTTTGGGTACTGCTGTACCTGAATTCTGTGAGAGAAAAAGACTGGTGAATTTCCTCTGGGAAGGGAGGTCAGGATTTCTTTGTGGTCCTCAGTCAGCCCTCAGCTTGTTTGGACCTCTGTTCCTTTAGTACTAAGGGCTGGGTTCTTCCCCAGCCCCCCACCCCCATTCCTTGAGGGTGAAAGGGGGCAGAGCCCTAGGTATTTCTGCCTGTCCTCCCTCCCCCTTCTGGAGGTACCAGGTGACTGGATGTTATTATTTGAGTAACAGGAGCCATGGCCGGCCAGGGTGCAGGTTGGTCTGCCCTCACTGGAGAACAGGGCCTTGCTGTTCTTAGCCTAGATGATGTGTAAGTGATACAGCAGCCTGACCTGCAGGTACAGGCGCCAGCATCACCAGCAGAAGGAGACAGGTAAGGCTGGCTGGAGCCTTTGGCCGAGGACTGTGATCTGGACGTCCTTGCCCTCTTGATGGTACCAAAAATGGACTGCTAGGAGGCAGGGCCTGGCCCACAGTGCAGCCTAGGTAGAGTAAACCATTGCCAGTGTGGGTGAGACTTCAGTCTGTGGCTTTCCTCTGCCAGCTGAAAGCAGTGGCCTTGTCTCTAGGCCTGGTCCTGTCACATATAGCACTTTAATGTCTGCCACAGTCCTTGCTTCACTTATGTCACTGTAATTGTCACAGCAACTTCTTAAATAGAGATCCTGTCTCTCATTTTCAGATGGGACAACTGAACCTCAAACTGTCACAGCCAGGATCAGAACCCAGAATTCTTGCTGTCTGCAAGGAGGGGGCGGGCCTGTGAGGAGGGAAAGCTGGGTTCAAAATGGCCCAGGTGGCAGGTACTCTAAGCAGCTCCGGATATTGGCAGACTCCTCATCCCACAGGGCCCCTGTCCAGCCTTGCTGAGGGCTGGCAGTGCCTTGGCACCTGGCCCCAGCCTCCAGCCGTGCACAGGGCTGCCAGTGTTGGATTCAGAACACAGCTCCTGGGGATGCTTCCTGCCTGCGGGGCCCGTGCTGTCTTTCTCCATCTGCTGTCCAACTTCTCCTGACGCTGCCCTGGGTTCCTGTTCCAAGACAGAGTGGCTTGGCTAGCAAGAAGGATGCCTGTTGGAAACCATCTCTCATTGTGCTGGAAAGGGTTGGTGGTCTGGGCAGCTGTCCTCACACGTGTGAATCTCCATCCTCTACGAAGCCAAAGAGCCTTCCCAGTATTGGCTTGTTCGTTCGTTTGTTCGTTCTTTCGTTCTTTCTTTCTCTCGTGCCAGGAATTGAACTCAGGACCTCACACTTAGCAGGCAGTTGCTGTGTGCCACTGAGCTAAATCCCCAGTCCTGTTTTTTTCTTTTTGGAGATAGGTTCTCTCGCTGTCTAGGGACAGCCCAGTCTAGCCCTTGTGCCCTGATCAACTTGTCCCTTCTCCCCAGGCTGCTGAGATACTTTTTTTTTTTTTTTTTTTTTTTTTTTTTTTTTTGAGGGGAAGTGCTGGGGACTAAACCCAGGTTCTGGTGCATGCTAGGCAGGTGCTCCACCACTGACCGCTACCCCCAGCCCTCCCAGTCTGCTGAGCAGTGGCCGTGTGTCTGCATGTATGTATAGAGGGGCCTGTAGCACACTTGGCCCCTGGGGGGATTAGGAGCATTAAAGGCACTCGGGACAGGAAGGATGTCCTGGGAGCCGCATTGGGAAGCTGCTCTAGGGCAGGGAGATTATGTAATGGGCAGAGCACAGCTGTGCCTGCTGCTGCCAAGCAAGACCACAGCTGCCCTATGGACTCAGCTCCTGGCTCCAAAGTCTTGACCTGCCCTAGGTTGGGTCTTCCTAGGCATTGGGACCCTCTAGTGTAGCACACTCTGTCTGAGCCCAGAGGGCCGAGGACAGCTGCTCCAGGGCCAAGCGGGGCAGGTCATTTGCTTCACATCACTCAGCAAACAGATGGCTGGCTTTGGTGCACCTCGGTATACAGTTCCCACCTGAGCTGAAATCTGGACAAAACAGGGCTGCTCCAGGGTGGGCTGTAGCACCTATGTCACCCTGCACAGGGCTCCCCATGGCTGTTATGCAGCAGACCTTTATGAGCACCTCCTGGATTTTGAATCAAATTTTAAATCTCTTCAGTTGTACATCACTAGCCCCACTGAGTCTCAGTTTCCTCCTCTGTCAGCCGGGCCTGGGCCAGCCTCCTGGGGCTGTCATAGGATTAAATGGTGCCACAGGTGTGAGGCACCGAGCCCAGCCTGGCATGCAACAGGGGCTCAGAAGAGCAGCTGTTAGCACCAAGCCCTCTTTTCTGTCCTCCTGGGACTCCCCACTTATTAGGAAAGGAAGTCTGTGTGTAAATAGACCCTGCAGGGCAACGGAGTGGTACAGTGACGGAATGCAAGGCCAGAGTGATGGAGCTGTCACTCTGCCTGATGGAGAGCAGAAGGATCCCAGAGTAATGCAAGGCCAAGGGTGGCTACCATCTCTGGACTGAACGTTTGCCTAGACTCTTGTCTCCTTCCACACCTGCAACAGTTCTAGGAGGTCAGGCTCACTTTCCACGTGTTACAGATCAAGAAGCTGAGGCCTCTCCCAGTTGGTTGGTTTACAAAAGCTTGCACAGCCTGTCCTGGCAGAGCTGGGGGTCACACCGACATTTCTTCTCTTTGGGAAGAAGTGATATTTGAGCTGAGTCCTTGAAGATGAGGTGTGTTCTAGGCAAAGTACAAGATGCTGGGAATGCCAGCTCCTGGGGATGTTCCATCTGGGTTTTGAGGGGGCTATTGCCAGAAGGCTTGGTTCCTGGGCACTGACCATGAAAGCAGAGGTGGAGGGGACCATCCCAGAGCACATCTCTCTGCAGGGAGATTCTCACAGTGCTCTGCAATCTCCCTTTTCTTTTCCAGAATGGACAGGCCTTAGGGGAAGAAGCTGGACTTCAGCCATCTAAGGTGAGGACCAGGGTGGGTGCCTTGGGCTGGGTTGGGGGTGCTGTGCTGCTTATATGGCCTGGACATGAGGGTCCTGGCTTCTCATCCCGGTGGCCAGCTCGGCCTTATCAGATCCCTGCTGATCCTGCTGGCTACCCTGGGCATGGAACTTGCTTGCTCCAGCCTTCCTATTTCATACATGAGAGGAATGCAGCCTGGGAAGGGCCTAGAGTGAGATTACAGCTCTGTCTCCTGGGCCTCGGTTTGTTTACTCATTAAGTTTGGGCCGCTCTAAGGTGAGGGCTGAAGGGCTAATGGGAGAGGCTCAGGCACTGTGCCGATCTTCTTGGTAGGATGGCGCCTGTGGAGCTGGTGGCATCTCAAGTGTAGCCAGGCCCCGTATCTGGCAGACTCTTTGGTGGCTCCTACCTATTGGGTCCATGTCCTCAGCTTCCGTGGGCTCCTCACTACAGCCCCTCGGGCCCTATTTTTGGTTTTATGTGTTACCAGAAGTTCCAGAGGCTAGGTGACAGGAACTGAGCATGGGCAAACTGGGGTTCAAGTCCCAGCTGTGTCCTGCCTACCCAAGCATTTTTTCTAGAAGCTCTTCTCTCCTCTGAGTCTCAGTGTCCTTGTCTGAAAGTTGGGGAAAATGTGCTTTTCCCACAGGAGTTGTGAAGGGCAAGTGAAGTAGTAACTGCCTGGCACACAGTAGCTCCAGCATCAACAGCACACATGCTTGGGGACATTGCTCAACTCCACTTCCTGCCTGTGGCCCCACCTTCCAGGTCTGGGTCGCCTGAGCAGCATAGCTGCTATAAGCTTGACCTTTGAGATGGAGTCAGGTTGGTCCTGCTGTTTACCTTGACTCACCTTCCTAAGATAAGGTAGCTGAGTTGGATGGGAGTGCAGCGTGGTGAGAAAAGTAGGTTCCCACTCCCACCACTGTTAGTTACTGTGACAACAGAACTGTCAGAGGCCAATAAGCAGTGTGGCCTGGGCTCTTGCTTTATCTCCGCCCCGGCTGGAGCCTCTTCCTGTAGAGTAGGCACCCCTACTTGCCTATAATAAAATGAAGGGATTTTAGGTCCCACTGGAGAGCCAGGTGTTCAGATCTTAGGGCAGAGGTTCTAGGGCTCACAGAAACATGCAGCTTTTGGGGAGATGGTGGTGGACGCAGCTTTGAACCTCAAGAGTGAATGGGGCTGATTGGGATAGGGCAGGAGCGTGCTCAACCCAGTAACCCGCCTTGGCTTCCCAGCCTGACTCCTGTGCTAAAACAGCCGATGCTGGGTGGGGAGGGAGACGAGGCTGGAGACGCAGACAGTGGGAATCTTAAATGCTGCATTAAGAGAAAGAGTTTAACCCCTGCCCAGTGCCACACCAGCTTTCTATGTAGTTCTCACTGTGTCCTTGGATGTAGACTGTTACTAGCCACATTTTACAGATGAGGAAGTGGGCCCAGTGGCCCAGAGCTGGTGCCAATAGAGTCAAGTCTAGCTTGACCCCAGAGTCCACATTTCTCCCAGGCTAGGGAATTCAAAACACTGAAGAGGACAAGCACTGTATCTGTGTCCCCATGCGCCAAAAGTGCTCAGCACCTGCTGGTCCATCACTTACTCCAGCCACCAATATCTTAGTGCGTACTTCTGGGTTTAATACACCAGGGGGCGCTCAATCCGTGGGCACCCTGTGTGGAGGAATGAACTGGCAGTGGCCAGTTTCTCCTCCATGGAGCATTGGGTGCATCATGTGGCACTGGGAGACTGAAGGGCAAAGTCAGCATCTGCCTGCCTTCAAGGAGCATCCAGGCTTGGAGGGAGGATGGGAACCTTGTGCCATGTGGTAGGCATGAGGCTAGGAAAAGAGCACGTCCACGGGCACATAGAACCTCCATTCTGTGCCGGGCCTCCTGCTGGGCAGAGATGTACCACTCTCCAGGTACCCCCATTTCTCTTGGTGGCACGTTCCAGCCCCAGCCGGAGACATCTGAGCTTGAGTCTTAGCCAGGGTGAGCCAGACATCACTGATACATGGGGCAGAGGAAGCAGAGCTGGGTGGACTTAAAAAATGTTAAGGATGGAGCTCAGTGAGAAGACCCTGGACTGAATCTCTAGTACTAAAGAGAGGGAGAGGAGGAAGTGAGGATGGAAGGAGAGAAGGAAGGGAGAGAGGGAGAGGGGAAGGGAAGGGATAAAAGGAAAGGAAGAAGAATAGAGCTTGTCTCTCTCAGGGCCATTGGAAGAGAGAATAGGATGTGTATAAATTAGAATGCCCTAAAAGGTTTGGTACAAGGTTTGTTGTGTGCTGCTATGTAATGGTTCTTCATTTATTCATTTCAGGCAGAAGGAGGGATTTGGATTTCAGGAGTGATAGAGTGCATAGCCAGTGCGGGGTGAGAGCTTCCCGGGTCCGTCAGCACCTGACACACCTGGTGTCCTCAGGCATCCTGGGGCTTCATTCTCTTCCTCCCTTCCTAGGAACAGGCTGGGCACCCTAGGCCCCTTGCTCTGGCTATCACCGGAGCTGGACCCCTCCGAAGTCCTGCCGGTCTATTTTGAGCTAAGCATTTCCCCACTCCCCTCCTCTCTTCCTGTTTATGAAATAGTGATCCCTCCCGATTCCTCATGTTCCCCTGACCTGAGCTGAGGCAGGATGTGACTGTGGACTTCAGGGAGCCTCAGGCAGCCTCAGGTGTGGGGAGGAATTTCCCGTGGGCTGGCCAGCCCACCTGTCCACCACCGGGACTCGCGCCTGTGCTCAGTCCCTTCAGCTGCCTAGGGAAGACCCTGTGGCAGAAAGACTGTCCAAATGAACAGAGAGAAGTGTTGTTGACAATGTCCCTTTGTCTCCATGGCCTGTTTTATGTCCAGAAACAGCCTTCTGTGGGTGGAGCATGGAGTTTGAACCTTTGTGCACCTGGCTGGTGAAAAGTCAGTCTTTAGCTTCCCAGCCTGTGCTCAGAACCTGAAGCCCCTCACTCACGCTCATCTTTCTCCACCTGGGCCTTTCTTGACCTGGTTTCTGTTTTCCACCTTTCTGCCTGGGCAATACCTGTTCATCTTGGGGACCCATGTAGACTGTCTCATCTCCTAAGGTGCTATGTTACCTCATCCATAACTTGTGGTCACCATTTCTGGAACAGCCATGACACTTCATGTGTGACAGGAAAGTTGTGATTTATTATTCTCTCTCTCTCTCTCTCTCTCTCTCTCTCTCTCTCTCTCTCATAGTGCTTGGGGACCAAACTCATGGGTGTGCTACCACTGAATTACATCTCCAGATCTTTTTAAATTTTACTTTGAAGTAGAGTTACCTAGGCTGGGATTGAATTTGTAATCCTCCTGCCTTAGCCTTCCGGGACAGGTTTTTCTGTTAGATCTGCTCGAAGACAAAGCCAGGGTCTGCCTTAACACCTGCGCTTCCTAGTGTCTGGCTCTTGTCTGGGCAGAGCCAGGCAGTGTGTGTGTGTGTTGGCTATCAGTGACGTCTAAAGAGGAAGTCCAGCTAGTGTCCAGTGCTTGCAGGGAAGGCAGTGATGAAATGCTTAAGAGAGTAGTCTTCAGCCCATGGAGACAGTCAGACTTTGGTTTTAATCTTAGCACTCCCCCTTGATAGCCATGTGGTCTTGGACAAGTCATATTTTCACTGAGTCTTTTTCTCATCCCTGAAATGGGATGAAGATACCTCCTTTGGAGCTGGGCACAGGCTGGCCGATGCTGCTAGCTGGGGGAGGGGCTGTCATTGTTCATTAGGGCCTGGGACCTGCAGGTGGGCTTGACTACAGCTGGCAAAGGGAGGCTTGGGACCCTTGGAGCCAGGGATCAGGCTGTGGGCTGGACTTCTCTCTCCTGTGTGGGAGGAAGTAAGTTCTTAAAGAGGAAGTATCTATGCAGGGGGACAGGCTGGCACCCAGGAATGAGGGCTTAAGGGTGTCTTCCCCCTCCCACCACCAGAGGCCTCAGACCCACACACAGCCTTCAACACAGACTGTTTCCTTCCTCTGACCCCTCCTGCCACCCTGGTAGCACAGAGGTTCTTTCCCTGCTTTGGAGGACTAGGCGTTTGGAGGGTGAACTAGCTCTGGCACTGGACCAGAAGACTTGGGGCTGCCAGGGAGCCTGAGGAAGCAACGAGAGGCCTTGGTCTCCGCAGGGCATCTTTCACAATCCCATAGGCTGTCCACCACTGTGTTATCAAGGCTGTGCGAGGGCAGCGAAGGGGAAGTCGGTGCACGCGGGGGCGTGTGTTTCTACATCGGGGTTGTCTGTGGAAAGGGCTTCCGATCATCGCTGAGTGTTATCTGTCAGTTCCTGTGGGTGTGTGGTATGACGATGAGGTGACACCACAGGGACAGGGGTAGGCCTCCCTCCAAGGCCACCCCTCTTCTCAGACCTCCGTTTAGGTCCTTGCCAGGATCTTCTGTCCTCTTGTCCATCACAGGGCCTGGACTGGGCTTTTTCATAACAACAGAGTAGTAGCAGAAACAGGCATGATGGTGCCAGCTCTATGGGTTGCATTCTCACTGGGGAAAGATTATCCAAACTCTGGGCCCAGGGCGTTCAGATTGTGTGGCCCTTCTTATTTCTGTTTCAGGTGCCCTTAGGGTCCCCCCAGTGATGTTTGTGAGTGCTGGCTTTGTCCCTGCCTTATTGCCTGTGGCTTCTGTCGGAGTTACTGTCTTTCTTCTTGGTATCGGAAGAGATAGAGGCGTACCCTTCAGCTGTCCTGGGTCATGAGCGTGGGGTCTGCAGGGTCCCCTCCTCGGCAGGACAGCCTGACCCGTCTTCTGTCCCTCCTCCCTGCCAAGAGGGAAGTGAGAAGGAGGGGGGCCAGGGACCCTGCGTTCTATACCAAGAAGGCTAAAAAAAGCAGAAGTAAGAGAAATAACAGGGCCTTCTGGCCGCTGGCTTGAACCCCATCATGCAGACCCCGGCTGATTTCCTCAGGGTTGAGAGAGACTTGGTGTCCTGTCCCAGAAAGGTGAGCAGAAGGGTGGCCTGCATGCAGCAGTGTCTGTCAGTGTGACTGAGAGCAAGGAATAGGTTTGGGGGGGGTGGCTTTGTCCCCTGGGGTTTCTCAGTGGCTGCATCTGTCCCCAGGGAGTGTTTTTAGACAGGCAAATAGACATGGTAGAGATGTAGGATCTCTGGTGGTGTGGCCAGGGACTGCTGCGTGCAGCCTTGTCCACCTCAGTCTTCCTCTGAGCCAGGCTTTCTGCTTGTCCCACCAGAAAGTTGACAGTTGGGGGCCTGATTAGCTAACAGGGTTTTTTTTTGGGGGTGGGAGCTATTGCACCACTCCCCAGACTGACCCTGGGAGTCCTGAAGGATGGGGTTGGGTGGGCTGCGGGAAGCAGCTCTGGCTGATGAGCCTGCCCACCCTTTGCTGGCACATGAGGCTGCTGACTTCCGGTCAGGTGGGCACCAGAGGAAGAGTGTGGATGCCAGCCGGCTCTGCCTCAGGTTTGCTCTGAGTTTGCGCGTTGCTGCTGTCTAAGCCTCAGTTGTCTGTTCCTGGACGGGCTATTGAGATATTTGGATCAGAGTCAAAGCCACCAGATTGCACCGAGGAGTTGGTCCCCTCAGCCAGCGCCTTAGACCCAGGACCTTTAGGTTAGGCCTTGGCACGGGGAAAAAAAACCTAGAGAAGTGGAAGACCGTGGAAGTGAGTCTGCTACAGACTGGTCGGCTGTGCCGAGTGCTGGGGCCTTGCAGGTTGTGTCCCCTCAGCTGCTCCCCACCCGCAGGTACACTAGTGGGAAGCCACAGCTCTGATCCACCAGTGTCCCTGCCCTGTGGTGCCTGTCAGTCTGTATGGGCTTCACTGATGCTGCTGACTGCTGCTTGCCTGTGCCTGTGGTCGATCGGGTTCCTGTCTCTGTCTCTGCTTGTGTTTACCAGTTGCGTACACGATGTATGCTAAGTACCTGTGGATTTTTGGCCCCTTCTGTCTGTCAAGCTTGTCAAGCCCTCATCTGTCTCTGGCTATTGGGTTTGTATCCCCAGGTCTGAGTCTGTCCACCTCTGTGTGTGAGATGTGAGTGTCCTCTGCATCTGCCTGTTAGATGTATGTCCCCACCCATCCCTGCCTGTTGGGTGTGTTTTCTTTTGTCTCTGCCTGTAGGGTGCAAATCCTTATGTGTTATGCCTGACTGCTGGGTTTGTGTGACTTCCTGTCCCTGCCTATTAGATGCCTGTCTTTGTCAGTCTCTATCTGTTAGATGTCTGCCTCTGCCTCCTGAATCTGTCTGTCTGTCTCTGGCTGCTGTCTCTGTCTCTGTCTCTCTGTCTCTGTCTCTGTCTCTCTCTCTCTCTAAGATCTTGCTATGTAGTTGAGGCTGCTCTTGAACTCACTGTGTAGCCCAGGCTGGCCTAAAACTTTTGATCCTCCTGCCTCAGCCTCCTGAGCACTGAGATTGCTGACACACTGAGGCGTGTGTCCCTGGTGCTGGCTGGCTGTCTCTCTTGTTAACCTATGCAGGTTAGGTACTTGCCTCTGCCTGTTGAGGAAGTTGGGTTAGCATGATGCTTTCATTTTGCAGACCCACAAGGGGGATGGGAGGGAAGGCCAGAGGGCAGCCCTTAGGCACTGAGGAGAGGGGGAAAGAAAGAAGAAGGGACTGCGGTGAGGGCGGAGACCTAGAGCTGGGAAACCACAGGTTGTGAGTGATTGGCTGCCCTGGCCTGGGCTCAGCCCCTGCACCCTCACCCTGCACATCCGCCTTGGGCCCAGCCATCTCCGTGGGCAGCCCTGGATGCTGCCTGCCCCTGCCATGTTGCCTCGCTGCTGGGCGGATGGAGCAGGATCCCAAGCCGCCCCGTCTGCGGCTCTGGGCCCTGCTCCCCTGGCTGCCCAGGAAGCAGCGGCCCAGAATTGGCCAGGCCCCTCTGCCTGTCCCTGGCTCTGGCTCCCAGCAGGACTTGGTGAGTGTGCCCGGATGTCTTGTGTTGGCCTGGCTACGGACCTTGGAACAGGTGCTGCATAGCCAGTTTGGTCTAAGCTGGCTCTGAGCTCTCCTGACTCTGCTGGATGACTAGATCCTGCCCAAACTTCCTTCCTGGGGAAGCGAGGAGGCATCTTAAAGCTTTAGGGTAGTACCGGCCAGTTGTAGAGAGGATATCGGGGTCCTAGAACTGTTAGGGCTTGACAGGAGACTTGTAGAGCCTGGTCTGAGGGAAGCTTGGGTGGTGAGTCATGGAGTCTCTGGGTTTATCATCCATCTGCTCCAGACTGATATTTGCTGATTGGGGGTGGGGGGGTGGGGATTCTTGGTGACTTTTAGATCTCTGTGCAGCCACTATCCGGCAAGCAAAGAGGTCCCCTCCTTTCATCTTGATCAGGAGCAAAAGCTCAGCCCTGCCTCTTCATTCTGAGAACAAACCCTACTTCCTATTGTAGCAAAACCAAAATAGCCAAGGGTGGGGAGCACCATGGGGTGGACCTGGAGCAGGTCCCTGTGCCTAAACTAGAGCCTGGGGGTGGGCTCAGCCTGGCCATGCCTGAGCAACCCTTGGGCCTGACTAGATCAGGGGAGCGGGAGTGGCCAGAGCAGTGCCTTAGCAAAGCCAACAGCTTGGTGGTTGGAGGCCCTTTTGGTATTGATGAGCCTGCCAGCAGGCCACCGTGCCAGGGGTGTGTCTGTGGGCTTGATCATCTGCTGGAAGTGACTAGGGTGTGATGTGCCATGCTGCCCTGGTGCAGTCCCTGTGCCCACCAGCCCTGTCCCCGTCAGGATGAGGGCGTCCTCAAGGAGATCTCCATCACTCATCACGTCAAGGCTGGCTCCGAGAAGGCTGATCCATCCCATTTCGAGCTCCTCAAGGTTCTGGGCCAGGGATCCTTTGGCAAAGTGAGTCATGAGCCTTCAACTGAGAAGGCAGCACCTGTCCCATCAGAGGGAGGGGCTAAGGGTCACCTTGGGTCCCAAAGGATGTGTATCATAATGGAAGGGTAGCAGCGGGTACCCAGGGAGAGCAAAGACCCACTTGGGAATCAGGGAGGGGAAGCCAGGGGTCAGCATGGGCCCTGGAGGATGGGAGGCAGCAGGCTCAGTCCCCTCGCAGCTTCTTCCTGTGTCCTGACCCCCACTCCAACGTCTCAGGTCTTCCTGGTGCGCAAAGTCACTCGGCCTGACAATGGACACCTTTATGCTATGAAAGTGCTAAAGAAGGCAACACTGAAAGGTGAGTGGGGGCTGACAGAGCCCAGGCTGGGCCGAGTAGAGGGGAGGCAGCTCCCTCAGGAGCACCTCGCCCGAGGGTGGAGAAACAGGCAGGCTGTCTACCTACCCCACCTCCAGTACTTTGTCAGTGATGGTGGCTGACAGAAGGATGTCGTAGGCTGAGTGCAGCGTGCTTGTGGTAGAAGGAAGGACCCTCGTGCACGAAGTTGGGCATGCAGAGGCATCTGTCAGCACAGTTGCTTTGTAATGCTGGAAGACTCCAAAGGTGATCTCCTTGGCCTCCAGCTCAGGGTAAAGCACCTGAAAAAAGAGATGGGAAGCTCAGGGGACAGCTAGGCCCGTAAGAGAAGGGGACTCAAAGCAGGTCCATGGGGATGATGACAGAGAGGTTTAGGAGGGGATCCAAGTCCAAGGCTGGGAAATCACGAAGGGCCTGAGAACGGCCAGCAGGGGGCTCTGGTTCAGACATTGGCTCTTTGACCTGGGAGTCAGGGTTGCTACTGACTGGGTGGAATCTGAGCCAAGCCCTGGCTGGGGTTGTGGAGAGAAGAGAGGGGTCAACCTGCCGGTCATTATGGGTCATCTGGCCCATTCAGTGCCATTACAGGAGCCTTGGCACGCCCGGCAGTGGGAATCATCCCACAGGAAGTGGGGTGGGAGCCACATGGGAGGAGAAAGATGGAAAGATCCGGTCTGTGCTATGAAGAGCTCCTAGGCTGGATGGGGCAGCTGACTGGGCCTTGGCAGTGCAGCGCAGGGGTGCCGTAACCCATTTGGGGGGACATCTGAGGCCGAGGAGTCCAAGAGATTTGGGGTATGGCCGTAGAGCAGGTTGAAGAGCCCAGGGGACACTTAGGAGCTCTGTGAGCTATACCTTGAGGGATGAGTTAGGAGTTCTTCAGACTAAGATGGCAGAGGAAGGGCACCTGGGAAGGAGGAATTGTTTGCCAACGTACCTTAGAGATGTGGGGTATGTTTGGGAAACTGGCTGGGTAGTTATTGTAGCTTGATCTCTGCCTCATCTCGCCGGCAAACCTGCTAGTGGTCAGAATTGCCTTTTTAATCTTCAAAAGAAAAAATGTAGGCCAGGCATGGTAGTATATCCCCTTAATCCCAGCTACATGTGAGGCTGAGGCAGGAGGATTGCAAGTTCAGAGTCAACCCAAGAATTTAGTAAGACCTATCTCAAAATTTTTTTTTCTTTTTTTTTTTTAACTTAGATCTGGAATGTAATGACATTTTTTTTTTCTCTCTCTCTCTCTCTCTCTCTTTTTTTTTTTTTTTTTTTTTTTTTTTTTTTTTTTTTTTTTTTTTTTTTTTTTTTTTTTTTTTTTTTTTTTTTTTTTGTTGTTGTTGTTGTCTTTTCTGCTTTGTTTTAATGAGCAGAATAGATTGGGGGAAAGAAAGCTCCTGTCCAAGAGAGGAATGGGAAGGGGACCTGAGCGGGTTGTCACCTATTATTTTTTACAATAGTTAATACATTGCATAATGTTGTCTTTGTCATAGTTGTTCAGACAAGATGCAGACATGATTTCTTGTCTAAACATCATTAGTACAGATTTTTCTTTTCAATGTATCAAAATTTTTTAAGTTATTTATATTTGTTTGTTATAGGGTTTCACTACACAGTTCAGGCTCATACAGTGATCCTCCTGCCTCAGCCTTCCCAGTGCTAGGATTACAGGCATGTGCCACCATGTGCATGGTGGTGGCCATCCTGCTCACCTGAGGTTCTGGGGCTGGCATCACATGGGGTACTGGGGACCAAACTCAGGACCTAGTACTTGTAAGGTAGTCACTTAGACCACTAAGCTATCTCCCCAACCCTTCTCAAAATTAAGAAAAAAAAAAAATTCTTAAATTTAAAAGAAACATGGGGCCAGGGAGGTAGCTCCGTGGCACAAGTACCTGCCTGGCAAGTGCAAGGTCATGAGTTTGAACCCCAGTTCCACAAAAAAAAAAAACCTTGCTGGGCATGGTAGTACATTTCTGTAATCCCAGCACTCAGGAGGCTGAACCAGGAAGGTCACTGTAAGTTCAAGGACAGCCTGCACTACATAGTGACACTCTGTCTCAAAAAAAGAAAAACTTGAGGGCTGTCCAACCAGACCATAAATCAGAATTGTAGGCCTAGGGAATCTGCCTCTGTAGGTAGCACCAGGCAACTATTCTTAGTAGCTCCCAGATTGGAACTTTATAAATTATATAAAGAGGAGGCTGGTTAAAGGGTGTGTGTGTGTGTGTGTGTGTGTGTGTGTGTGTGTATACACGCATGTGCGCGCACACAGAAGCAAAGTCTAAGGATCTCAGAAATGGTTACACAAGGGCCGGGGAGATAGCTCTGTGATCTAAGCAGCTGCATGGCAAGTGTAAGGAGCCAGGTTCAATATCCAGTACTGCCTGTTGTGCTGGCCCCAGAACCTCAGGCATGGTGGCACATGCCTATAATTCGAGGGCTGGGGAGGCTGAGACAGAAGGATCACTAGAAGTCTGAGCCACATAGTGAGACCCTATACCAAATTAATTAATTTAAAAAAAGATTTTAAAAAATCTTTTAAGGCTGAGGCAGGAGGATCAGTGCAAGTTCAAGACCAACCTGGGCTACAAAAGTGAGCTCAAGGCCAGCCTGAAGTGCATAGTGAGACCCTGTCTCAAAAAGACCAAAAAAAAAAAAAAAAAAAAAAAAAAAAAAAAAAAAAATATATATATATATATATATATATATATATATATATATATATATATATATTTAAAATCACACAAGAACACAGTTGTTCAGTACCACCTGATAACATGGTGCATGGTGGGAAAAAGACGTAGATAGCTGGTAGGGCACAAAGGCCCACCCCTGGGCATTGCTGTGGGCTGGGGGTAGAGAGCAGAGGAGCCAGAGCAACCCAGAATGGAGGGAAACAAGATGGATGAGGGAGTCTTGGCAGTTCAGGCCTGGGGCAGCAAGCCGAGAAGGAAGCCCTTAGTAGGGGCTGGCAGCGTGGCCACGCTGGATACCTGTCTCGGTAACTTCCTTTCTTCTCTGGCCAGTACGTGATCGTGTTCGAACCAAGATGGAGAGAGACATTCTGGCGGATGTAAACCACCCATTTGTGGTGAAGCTGCATTATGGTGAGACTTCAGAGCTCCCATTCCTCCTCTTTAGTGTTCGTCCTTGCTGTGGTCTGCTGCCTTCCCTGTCTTCCCTCTGCCTTGTCCCACATCCCACCTAGCAGGCTGAGCAAGCCAAGGCCAGAGGGGGAGGTCACGAGACCCAGCTGACTCCGCATGGTCTGTCCCTTCTCTCTAGCCTTCCAGACCGAGGGCAAGCTCTATCTCATTCTGGACTTCCTGCGTGGTGGGGACCTCTTCACACGGCTCTCAAAGGAGGTGAGCTGCCACCCTTCTGCCAGAAGGCCTGTGGATGGAAGAGCTGGAGCCACAGTGAGGCCTCCCCATCCCAGGCCCTCGTGAACAACACATCCAATATGGTCTAGGCCTGAAACCTGCCTGTCAGTCCCACTGAAACTGTCACCCATCCTGGGACAGAGGCCTCATCTGGGAAAGCCTCTCACAGTTTCTCTTAATTGGCTTGAGAGGCCAGGCATGGTGACACACACCTGTAATCCCAGCACTTGGGAGGCCAAGGCAGGAGGATCACTAGGAGTTCAAGGCCAGCCTGAACTGCATAGTGAAAACCTGTCTCAAAAAGAAAAAAAAAAAAAAAAAGGCCTGATGATGAATAGGCCTTGAATCTGATGCCACTCTGATTTGGGGGAGCTAAAGGCACCTTTCACCTCTCCACCTTCATGTTCTTTAAGGGCTACGTTGGCCAGGATCATAAGCTTAAGGAAAAAACTTAAAGCCACCCTGAAAGCTGGATAGAGACTTTAGCATTCTTGTCTCGTGTTATCCAGAAGGATTTTGAATTGATCTAAAAGGATCTGAGCCAAATACAGAAATGGGACTGTTAATTCATTCAACCTTTACAGAGAGCCAGGGGTGGGGAGATAGCTCAGTGGCACAAGTGCCTACCTGGCAAGTGCAAGGTTCTGAGTTCAATCCCCTGTCCTGCCCCCCCCCCCAAAAAAAAAAAGAAACCAAACCTTTACAGAGAGCCAAAAGTTTAATTTTTAAGATGTTAGTTTAATGTTTGAATAGATAAACACATTTACATGAAAGTACTCATCAAGAAGTCTTCTTCCAACCTCTCTACCCTCATTGGTAGACATGTTCATTGGTTTCTTGTTTAACCTTCTCATGTTCCTTTTGCCAAGGAATTCAGTTCGTGTTCTGAATCCCTGCCCCCACTTTCTAGCTAAAAGGTACCGTCCTGTGTACACTGTTCGGTGCCCTTTTCAAGATAGCATATCTTAGAAATTGTTCCGTATCAGAATACGGACAAACTGTTCCAGTTTAGAGCTATACAGCCCTTCACCAGGCAGGGCGAGGTGGTTATTCTGGGCCTCTATTTCTATTTTCATCCTTCTGCTACTTCCTAAGGATGTCACAATGAGGGACTTGTACACTAGCCATTTCGTAGTTCAAACCCCTTTTAAAAGAATTGTTTTGTTTTGTTTTTTGGCTGGCTCAGGTTGCCTTAAGGGCAGGTGGGGTGCGGCTTGTAGAGCTAGTACCCTGTGCTTGACTGCGTTTGCTCGGTAGGTGCTTAAACAACTGAGCTAAGTCCCAGTCCCCCTCAAACCCCTTTAGAAAGAGAAGGGTGTATGTGACACTAGGGGGTGTCCCCAGGGTAGACCCTCAGCACCAGGAAATCCCTAGCTGCCCAGGGTCTGGTGCCGGAAGAGAAGGAGGTCCCACAGCTGAACCCCTGGCTGCCTGTTGCAGGTTATGTTCACCGAGGAAGATGTAAAGTTTTACTTGGCCGAACTGGCTTTGGGCCTGGACCACCTGCACAGCCTCGGGATCATTTACAGAGACCTCAAGCCTGAGAAGTGAGTGAAACCCCACCCTGCCATAGCCTCCACAGGGAGTGCAGAGACGGCCCTTGGGGCCTCTACCAAAACCCATATGCTCCTGAGGTGGTAGGGCTGTCTCCAAGGACATTCCCCTTTCTGGGCCTATCTGGATAGTGGGTGAGTGAAATGCGGTGGAGGCCACAGCAGGCTCACCTTTGGGAGTACCTAGTCACCAGTACTGCCGTGGCCAGTGTTCGGCTGCCTTCCAGGTAGGGGTGTTGCCCTCCCTTTTTGCTCGTCAGATATGATATCTGAGATGCTGCCATTGAAGATCTGTCCTTGATAAGAGTCCTCTCTAGAATCTTCCTTAATCTCTAAATATCTTAGTTTTTTTGTGGTATCCTAAAACTAAGTCATCCCAATGATAAGTAGGAGCCATGGGTAAATAGTGAGATAGAAAGGGGTCTAGATTGAGAGTTAGGGACATTTCATGCTGGGCGTGGGGTACGTGTCTTTGTAGTCCTAGCTTCTGGGGAGGTTGAGGGAGATCGTTTGAGACCGGGAATTCACAGTCAGCTTGAGCAGCATAGTAAGATCCTAACTTGGTGGGGGAGCTCAAAAGTTAGGCGCACCACCAGGCATTGTGGCACCCACCTGCAATCCCAGCACTCGGGAAGCTGAGGCAAGAAGATCATTGTGATTTTGAAGGCAGCCTGAACTGCATAACTTTCCCGAGCCTTAGTTTCCCCATTAGTATAATGAGGACATAAAGAACCTCTCTCACACAGTTGTTGCAAGGATTAACAGGGAAGGTTGACAACACTCCTGCCTGGCGCTGCCCAACCTGGCTCTAGCGTCTGTTCATCAGAATGAAATGGGCAGGGCAGCTGCTCTGAGCCGGCCCAAGTCCCACCACCCAGTGGTCCCACCAGAACCCACCCAGTGCCTGCTGCTGAGGGGCCCTGACTTCGTTTCTCTGTTCCAGCATCCTTCTGGATGAGGAGGGCCACATCAAACTGACTGGTGAGTAGAGGGTACTCACCCTCTTGGACCCTCAGAGGGACAAAGGTGGCCCCTGATAGTGCTTGGCTGAGTGTTGGGGCCCATTGTTCCTGAGAATCCATGACAATTACTCAAAAGGGATCGTAGCCCAGGCCCCATTCTCGGAGCACCCTGCGATGGAATCCCAGCTTCTCACTCTGGCTTTGGGCAAAATGTCTGACCTCGCTAGGCCTTAGTGTCCTCCTGTGTGTCTCAGGAGTGAAGCCTTCAGGCCCCCGGCCAGAGGGAATGAGTGTGAACAGTGGCAGGAAGAAAGGCAGGAGGCCTGAAGACATGCTCCCTGTTCTCCCTGCAGACTTTGGCCTGAGCAAGGAGGCCATTGACCATGAGAAGAAGGCCTATTCTTTCTGTGGGACAGTGGAGTACATGGCCCCAGAGGTCGTCAACCGGCAGGGCCATGCCCACAGTGCAGATTGGTGGTCCTATGGGGTGTTGATGGTAAGTGCTCAGACAGAAGTGCCTTAGTTTCCCCATCTTGACACTGTGGGGGATCTTGGGATCTAGATCTCCAAGATATCCCCATACCCTCTTAGCCAAGCTGGCCTCACCCTACATGCCTTGGAGGTTTCCCTTGGGAAAAGCTCAGTCTTGGCCCCGCCTGAGGCAGCCTTAGCTCAGCTCTGAGCCCCTAGTGCTTCTCGGGCTGGCCTGGGTTGGAGTGGGGGTGGGGGGCAGGCGTAGTCCGTCCTCCAGGTAGACTTGGAGGTCCATCAGGCTGGCCAGAATCCTCGGACTAGAGCAGATGGCCTGGCCCAGCTGTGTGGAGGTAGAGGGTGAAACATTTTTGTTGCTGGAGGAGACAGGGATAAAGCCTGACCAGACCCTTGTCCTTCTGGTCCTTACAGTTCGAGATGCTGACAGGCTCCCTGCCCTTCCAGGGGAAGGACCGCAAAGAGACCATGACGATGATTTTGAAGTAAGCACCAGCCCTGACCTGGTACCATGGGGTCCTTAGTCCGACCTCAGATTGGGGGCTAGAGTGTCACCCTGTCCCTGCCTCTAATGTCACCATTAGTAAGACTCTCCCCTGGGTTAAATATGCTTTCCACAGCCCCCTTTCCAGCTGCCAGGGCCTGTGGGAGGGACCCCTGAAGTCTTTGGGAGGTGAGTTAGTGGCTAGCTTGTCTGGACCAAGCTGGGAAGGAGGCCTGGACAGAGCAGGACGGAGCTGGGGTTCTTGGGGCGGGGCTGCAACTGACGAGACCCTGGGGCTATTTCAGGGCAAAGCTAGGCATGCCCCAGTTTCTGAGCACGGAAGCCCAGAGTCTGCTTCGGGCCCTGTTCAAGCGGAATCCTGCCAACCGGCTCGGTAAGCTGTCCTGGCTCGGGAGGGGACGTGACTGTGGGGAGCGGGGTACAGCTGCAGCCTAGGCCATAGGGCCACATCTGGGGCTGAAAGGGGCCCTTGTCCTTTGTGTGGGCAGACAATGCCACTGGCTACCCTGCTTTCTGGCTCCATGTTATGGTTTTGGGAGGGTGGGTGACCTGTGTGTAGGGGGAAGGCAGGAACTGAGTCATCCCCATTCCCTCTGGGGACAAGGACAGAGGCCCCCACACCGTTTCTCTGCCAAGGCTACTGGCCCAAAAGAAGGCTCAGGTTCTAGCTGTGTCAGTCCTCACTGCCTAGCACACAACAGTTTATCCATAAATATTTGTTGAACAAATATGTGCCATCTTTGAACTGCGTAGCCTGGCGAGGCGACTGTATCTCTCTGAGCTGAGCCCCAGGTTCCTCTTCTCAGGGGAGCTTTTGAGTCCACGCAAGCTTATGGGGCTTTGCTGATGAAAGGAGGTCCCAGGAGCAGGCTGGGCATGTCCTTGGTGTTCAGTATACGTTCACTTCCTTGGTTCCTAAGTTCCCCTGGACCACAATCAGCTTCATAAGTGTCAGTCTAAGTCCCTGGGGTTGAATAGAGTGAGAGCTCTTCTCGTGGTTGAAAAAGACAATAGGCTAAGAGGAGCAGAGAGGAGACCCTCTGTAGCTCTCAGAACAAGCCCCGCTTTGTCCTGACTGTGTAGCCCTGAGCAAGTTGCCTAACCTCTCTGGGCCTGCTTGCCTTCTTCCATTCATGTATTGGAGCTTGATCATCAGACACTCCAGAAATTGAAAAGTACCAAGTGGGTGATAGGCCTCAGGGCCGTGGCTAGGTGGATTCAGAGCAGTGAGAGCCCATCCCTGGTGCCAGGGCACTGTGCAGCTACTTGGTAGACCCGTCGGCGTCTGGGGTTGGGCCATCCAGGGGCAGACGTTTCACTTGGGCTCTTTCAGGGTCAGGTCCTGATGGGGGAGAGGAGATCAAGAGGCATGTCTTCTACTCCACCATTGACTGGAATGTGAGTGTTGGTCCCCAGCAAGCTTTGACCCTGTTAGCCACAGGGAGGGTGGTGGAGGATGACGTCGTGCCCTCGGGGTCCGGGAGCAAGCAGCCATGCTGCTGGGCAGAGTAGCATGTGATCTTCCTCTGCATGAGGCTGCTGGTGGCCTGGCGTGCGGGGCACAGCAGTAACCAGAGAACTCTGACTTTGCAGAAGCTGTACCGACGTGAAATCAAGCCTCCCTTCAAGCCAGCAGTGGCTCAGCCTGATGACACCTTCTACTTTGACACTGAGTTCACATCCCGCACACCCAAGGGTTCGTCCCATGTCTGGTTTGTCTGCCTAGGGGTTGGTACATGAAGGAAGCAGGGAGTCAGAACCTTGGGACATGGGTGGCCAGAGACTCTGACAGGGCCGGGTGTGTGGGTAGACAGCCCTCCGTGGGACACTGGTCTTGGCTCTGTCTCATGTTTCCTGATTCTCCCACTCTAAGCTCTGTGGACCTCTTTGTGTCTGGCTGAGATGGTGAGGTATGTGGGTGGTCAGGGCCATGATAGAAAAGGCAGGACCACTGCCCTGGGCATCTTCCAGCCCACTGGGAAGACAAAATACACCAGGCCTGCTTGCACGTCAAGGATCAGGAATCTCACCCAGCAAAGTCATGGTGGAAAAAATTCGGCAAGCGGAGGTGCCAGTGCCCACAGGTCAGGGACAAGTGTGGGAATCGGCTTTGGCTGTCTGACCTGGACCTCTGTGCACTGACTGGAACATGGACACATGCTCCCTCCTGGGAGTACTACAGGAAGCCAGTGGGGACTTCTGGGAGACAGCTGGAGAAAGTGTAACTCCTAACAACCAGATATTGGCAGTGGGTTCAGGGTGTTGTGTTAATTCTGAAAGCCCTCTTAGAGGTGTGTTTTGCATTTGGGGTTGTTTTTTTCACTGTACCTCACTGCTGATGGGTAGCTGAGCACTACCCCAAGTAATCAGTCTTATTGTTTTTATCTGTCAAGATCCCTACTGTATTCTGGTTAAATGAGATAGACTCAGGTCCTGTGTGCATGTAGCTCAGGCTTGCATTGGAAAAAGGGTTCATAGTGGGTTAGGGGCAGAGGATCGTATCAGGTGAGGCTTCTCAGAGGAGACATCCAGTGGGCTGAGCCTGGAAGGGTAGACAAGGAGTAGATTGGCTGGAGGGAACAGTGTGTGGAATGGCCCAGACACCATTAAAGATCTGGGAAATGGGCATACAGTTGTGATGTAAGAGCCGGGAGAGAGTAGGCTAAGCCCACAGGGACCTCAGTTGCCCCACAAGGTGTTAAGTTGTCTACTCAGGACAGAGCAAAGCAATAAAGGGTGGTGGGCAGTTGGAGCTGTGCCCCTGGCTCTTGTACGGCAGGTGGACCAGGGAGAGGGCATCCAAGCCCCTTGGCCTGAGCTTAGCCTGGGCTGGAGGTTGACATGGCAGTCTATGGTTCCCATGCCCAGGACTCCACCACTGCCAGCTGTTCACACAGGCCATGGGCTCGTGGGGTTTTATAGGGGTCTGCCTTGGTTCACGGCTTGCTCCACTTCTACAGATTCCCCAGGTGTCCCCCCCAGCGCTGGCGCCCATCAGCTGTTCCGTGGCTTCAGCTTCGTGGCTACTGGCCTGATGGAGGATGATGGCAAGCCTCGGGCTACACAGGCACCCCTGAACTCGGTGGTACAGGTGAGGGCAGGCTGGCCGCTGCTTGGTTGTCCCTTTCCACCTAGAAGACCTAGGGCAGAATGGCTGAGAATAGGGTAGGAGCAGGACAGGCCTGGCTCAAAGCCTGATGCCAAGGCCCTGCAAGCTCCTCGATCTGGTTTTTCTCATTTGTAAAACAGTAGTGCTAAGAATTGGATGACAGCATGTTTTCTAGCCCCAGAGGTGGGTAAATGCCAGAGGTACCCAGCAGATGGAGAAGTGGCTGTCAAGACCCTGACAGGAGTGGGTGGCAAGTGGCTTCTTTGTCCCTTATTTGTACACTACACTGCTCTGTGAAAAGACTGAGAGGGAAAATGTACCTGAGTATTGTGGCGAACACCTGTAATCCCAGCATTCAGAAAGCTGAGGCAGGAGGATCGCTGTAGTTCAAGGCCAGCCTAGGCTACATAGTGAGACTGTCTCGAAAAAAAGAGTAAAAATGTAAAACTGGGCGCTCATTGCCTAGGTGCAGACGCTCAAGGTGAAGGGACTTTGATGAGACCCTTTGCTTCCTGGTGCTACCATGTCCTCCTATAAATGGGGGTATTGACAGAACCTTCTCTGGTGACTTGGGAGGATAGTAGATCATACCAAGGCTATCTGCTGGCCGCCTGATGTGGGCACCATGTGAACGTTCGCTATTGTTCATGTTGCAGAACCTTGAGATACTTCATGAGGTGAACCTGACAGCCCAGAAAGGGGAGATAGCTCCCCCCAAACAGAAGGGCAGAGCTGGAGCTCAAATTCGGGCTCCCATGTCCCTCTTGGGCCTGCCTAGGCTTCTCAGAACCACAGACCCCTTAACAGGTCTGTTGTGACTCTTGCCCTCCACCCTCCACCACCCCCTGACTATGCAAACTGCATCCTACACTGACAGGGAGCCAGCAAGTGCACCCATCAGATAGAGCAGAAAACAGGCCCAGAGAGGGATGGGCTGTTGCCTGAAGTCACCCAGCCAGCACTAACCCGGGCCTCCCACCCCTTCCTCTGTACCATGTCCACTGAGCCCAGGCCCTGGTGCTGGGCACAGCCTCTGGCACTCTGGAGCCAGCATTCAGCCCTACCTCTTGGTCTCCTACAGCAACTCCATGGGAAGAACCTAGTTTTTAGCGACGGCTACGTGGTGAAGGAGACAATCGGTGTGGGCTCCTACTCCGAGTGCAAGCTCTGTGTCCACAAGGCCACTAACATGGAATATGCCGTCAAGGTGGGCCTTCCAAGCGTGACTCTCCCTGGCTGAGGGCTGAGGGTGGCTGTGGCGCTCTGCGGGGAGAGTAAGGGCCTGAGGCTCGTGCAGAGGGGACCAGACTCCAGGCCCTGAGGCATACGTGCCACGGCAGGAAGGGACCCTGGAGTCTGTCCCCAGCACTGCCACATGCATCTACATTCTCTAGGTCATCGACAAAAGCAAGAGAGATCCCTCAGAAGAGATTGAGATTCTTCTGCGGTATGGGCAGCACCCCAACATTATCACACTAAAAGACGTAAGTAGGAGTTCTTGAGATTGGGGTAGAGGCCAGCACACTTGATTCAAGGGTTTGTGTCCCTCAGGTTTGGCCACATCCCAAGGACCACCCCTACTGCAGGCTCTAGTATTTTCTGAGAGGTCCTCTGCTCATTGGGGACCAGTGTCAGCACCCCGTTTCTAGGAGGAGAGGAACCCAGATGGGCGAAGGCTCTGCCAGGGTTGCTGGGGTGCAGAGCACAACATGTATCCAAGGCTCATGGCATTCTTCTGTATCCGGGGCACTGGTGACTGAGGGCCCAAGCCTGGCGATGGCGAGGTGGCCCTGATGCAAGGCCTTGGGCAGGTGTACGATGACGGCAAGCACGTGTACCTGGTAACGGAGCTGATGCGGGGCGGGGAGCTGCTGGACAAGATCCTGCGGCAGAAGTTCTTCTCAGAGCGGGAGGCCAGCTTCGTGCTGCACACCATCAGCAAGACCGTGGAGTATCTGCACTCACAGGGGGTGAGTCTGGGTGAGGGCTGAGTAGGACCCGGATGAAGGTCATACGTCAGCAGAGTGCAAGGAGCATGGGCTGGTGCAGGAGTGGCAGTCCCCGGCCCACTGGCAGAGGAGATGTAGGGACAGGTAGGTAGGTAGTGGGCAGATGGAAGGAAGGCAAGCAAGGAGAAGAGATGAGGCCAAACCATGGAGAGAAACGAAAGTATTCACTGCCTTCTGTGGGCCAGGTCTCATGATAAAGTTTCCTTACGTAATCACAGGTGATTTTCACAACAGCCTTGAGTTAGATACTGCTATCAGTGACCCTACCCGGAAAGGGGACCAGGGCTCACAAGGATAAGGTCATTCGCCCAAGGTCACACAGCCAGGGAGGAACAGACACAGCATGAGTGTGCTGGGCTGGGAGCTACAGGCAGGAGTGGATTTTGAATTAGGAATTTGAACTTGGGCTGGTTGCTAAGACAGAGGAAGTGGATGCAGGAGGAGATGCTGCTAGAAGCGCAGCAAGTGCTGCGGGTGAGGTATTGGGCCAAGGGCGGAACTCAGCTGTCACTGGTGCGCAGGGCGGGTGAGCATTGCGTGGCTCTGGCCCAGGGCAGCAAGTACAAAGCGCCCTGTGGCTGTTGGTATGAGTTTCTCTCTGGGTGAGGTGAGGGTAGAGGTGCTTCTAATGAAGCTGTGTGGGGCTCAGAACACTAGCTGTGGGATCCAGGCAGCTGTGTCCATGTCTCGGCATCTCAGGTCACCTGTGTGTGGCCGGCAAGCCACTTCACCTCTCTGAGCTGCATCTTCATCTGCAGAGTCCACAGCTGAGCTGCCTACCACGGTGAACTCAAG
Organism: Capromys pilorides; assembly: GCA_004027915.1. NCBI lineage: Eukaryota > Metazoa > Chordata > Mammalia > Rodentia > Capromyidae > Capromys > Capromys pilorides. The sequence goes on from PVKN010004151.1 coordinate 32,082, forward strand.
GGAGGGAGCGAAGCGCTTCCGGGGAAGGCATCGATCAGTGCAGGGTGCAGTAGGCACCACAGAGTGTGAGCAGGGCGGCAGGATCCAAGGGAACAGGGCCAACCCTGGAGCATAGTCGCCCCCTCCCCCCAGCACATTTGGACACTTGGCCTGTAAATGCCTCAAGTTTTGTTTTGTAATTTTGCTCGAGATCAAACCCAGGGCCTTGTTCATATAAAGCTTGTGCTCTACCACTGCGTTATACTGCTCTTTCCTACAACTAAAGTATTTTATTTGTTCATTATTATTAATTCTTGTTGTGGTGCTAGGGATTAAATCCAAGGCTTCTTGCACGCTGGGCAGTCATTCTACCATTGAGCTCAATCCGGAGCCCAGAAAGTATTTAAAGGTACAGCCCAGGCTTTAGGTCACCTTAATCATTTGCCAGTGACTTTAAAAGCTGGACATTTCTTTTAGACAGGTATAAAATTAATAATTATTTTCATGTTAATGTACTAATTTTCCCTGTTGACCTTTCAAAAATGTTTCTTCTGATTGGTTTGTTGAAATCACAGTCCCAACAACCCCTACATATTTCTTTCTTTTTAAATCATTAATTCATTATCATTCATTCATTCATTCATTCATTCATTTGGTACAGGGTCTTGCTATGCAGCTTGAACTCATAATGATCCTCCTGTCTCAACCTCCCCAGCAGTAGGATTATAAGTGTACATCACCAGGCCTAGTTTCGCTGGCCAGCTTGGCTTTGAGACTGGCATGCCATGTTGTACTAGGGATCGAACCCTGGTCCTTGCCAGGTAGGCACTTAGACTGCCAAGCTATGTCCCTAGCCCTGCATATTTACTTCATTCAGTTGTTGTACCTAAGTCTTTTTTTTAAGAGTCGAAAGGTTTATTTAACTCTTTTTTTTTTAATTAATTAATTTATTTGTTTGTTTCTTTGTTTGTTTATTTATTTTATGGCTGGCTCAGCCTGCCCTGGTGGTGGGGCTGGCGCAGCATGTGGTGCCAGGAGTAGAACCGCAGTCCCTGCAGTTGCCTGAGCTTTCCTAAGCAGGCGCTTTAGACCACTGAACCATCTCGCCGGCCCCCCGAGGTTTATTTAACTCTTACATCTTGTTTTTTAATTCTAAGTCTTTTTTTTTAAACTGAAATAAAATTTCCATACTTTTTTTTTTCCCAGAACCAGGGATGGAACTCAGGACCTTGCACTTGCTAGGCAGGCACTTGTGCCCCTGAGCTATCTCCCTGGCCCCCCCACAAGTGGGTTTTAATTTGTTTTTACTAGCAAGGATTTAACCCAGGGCTTTTGTACTGAACTGCATCTCCAGACCTTTTCATTTTTATTTTTATTTTTATTTTTTTTTTTATTTTTTGAGACAGGGTCTCGCTCTGCAGTTCAGGCTGACCTTGAGCTCACTTTTGTAGCATAGGCTGGTCTCAAACTTGCACTAATCCTCCTGCCTCAGCCTCCCAAGTGCTGGGATTACAGGCGTGCACCACCACACCGCGTCCGGCTCAGACCTTTTCGTTTTTAATTTAATTTTTAATTAATTAATTTTTTTGAGAAAGAGCCACACTGTGTAGCCCAAACTAGCCTTGAATTCTCAGCAATCCTCCTGCTTCAGCGTCCTGAGTGCTGGGATTACAGGCATGCACCGTACTGTATATATTAATGGTACAGTTTAACAAGGTTTGTTAAATGTGTACATTTGTATCATCCCCATAGTTAGCCTCCCTTGTTGAAGAGATCCCTTCAGCTCTGTAGAACGTTGCACATCTTGACTATCTGCCTTTTTTTTTTTTTTTTGTCTTTTTGAGACAGGGTCTCGCTATGCAGTTCAGGCTGGCCTTGAGCTCACTTTTGTAGCCTAGGCTGGTCTCGAACTCTCACCGATCCTCCTGCCTGAGCCTCCCAAGTGCTGGGATTACAGGCGTGCGCCACCACACCTGGCCTGTCTGCCTACTTTCTGTGGCCTCATTTGCATTACTTTCTTATTGCCCATATTTCCTTTAAAGTGCAGGTTGTTCTGAAGTCTTTTTTTTTCAGATGGCTCAGGCTGCCTAAAGGGTGGGTCTGGGGATCAAACTGCCTCCAGTGTGCCTGACTGGATTGCCCGCACAGGCACTTAAACCACTGAGCTAACCCACAAACCCCTGAACTCTTCATTTGATTCAGGTTCACGTTTTTGTTTTTTAAATTTTTTTTTTTATTTATTTGTTTGCTTGTTGTGTTTGTTTGTTTCTTTTATTTTTATTTATTTTGTGGCTGGCTCAGCCTGCCCTGGTGGTGGGGGCTGGCGCAGCATGTGGTGCTGGGGATCGAACCGCAGTCCCTGCAGTTGCCTGAGCTTTCCTAAGCAGGCGCTTTA
>PVKN010004152.1:0-34434 GCA_004027915.1 Capromys pilorides
GGCGAGATGGTTCAGTGGTCTAAAGCGCCTGCTTAGGAGGGCTCAGGCAACTGTGGGGACTGCAGTTCGATCCCCGGCACCACATGCTGCGCCAGCGCCACCACCAGGGCAGGCTGAGCCAGCCACAAAATGAATAAATAAAGAAACAAACAAACACAACAAGCAAATAAATAAATAAATAAATAAAATTTAAAAAAAAAAAAAAAAGAAACCATGACTAAACTTTCTGAAACCAGGAGCTGAAATAAAACATGCCTGCTTTCAAGTGGACTATATCAGGTATTTTGTTACAACCATGAAAAACTGACTAATACAAAGAGCATCAGAGTGACATTTAATTTTGGAGATTATAAAACTGCTAAAAGGGCCAGCTCAGCAGACTAAGCACCTGCTTTGGCAAGTGCAGGCACCAGGGCCCGATCCCCAGTACCGCATGCCCCTATTCCTGTCCCTGGCGTATACTGAGCTGGTGGGCATAGTGGCACATGTCTATAATCCCAGCGCTGGAGAGGCTCCGACAGGAGGATCACTACGAGGCTGAGCTGCATAATGAAACCCTGTACTAAATACATAAATGAAAAAAAGACTTGAAACATTCACACACATGCACATTTTTTGTGAGAATATACATTTTCAAATCAGTTGAGTTAATCCAGGAATATAGTTGCTGGAGAATAGCTAAAACTATGTTTAATTTTTTTTTTTTTTTTTTTTTTTTTGAGACAGGGTCTCGCTATGCAGTTCAGGCTGGCCTTGAGCTCACTTTTGTAGCCCAGGCTGGTCTTGAACTTGCACTGATCCTCCTGCCTCAGCCTCCCAAGTGCTGGGATGCTGGGATTATACACATGTGCCACCACACCTGACCTTTAATTTTGAAAGATATCACTAAATGGTCTTTCAAAGTGGCTGTGGTGGGACATATTCCCACCAACAATCAGTGGTAGTTCCTGTTGCTCCACATCCTTACCAGTGATTGCGATCAGTTTGTATTTTATTTCTTTAGCCATTTCTCTCTCTCTCTCTCTCTCTCTCTCTCTCTCTCTCTCTCTCTCTCTCTCTCTCTGTGACAGAGTCTCAATATGTAGACCAGGCTGGCCTCGAACTTGAGGTAATCTTCTGCCTCATCCTCCCTGCTTCAGCCATTTTAACAAGTGTATGGTAGTACCTCCTTGTTGTTTATCAATTGTTTTCTCAACATTTTTATTATAAAACATAAAAGTGAAAATAATTATACAGAAATGTAATGTTGGCCACTGATACAAAGATTTGAATCACTGAACAAGCCTGAATTGAGACTGTGAACTTCATTTTTCAATTTCTAATTTGGAAGTTGTCATATTAACAGCCTCCAAAAATGGGGGAGATGAGCTACAGGCCCAGGGCCAGGAGAGAGAGAGGAACCCCTGAAATAGTTACCAAGAGGCCTCTGCTGGCTTCCCCCAGGTGAGCAGAGCCCTCTGCCTGGGAGAGACCACTGCCATCATCATGACCATTTTTCAAGAGAGAAATACATGTAAAACTCTAACACAAAGTTCGGTGGTTCCTGCCCCTCCACCCCCTGAATACATTTCTCCCTCACACAGGAGTTCATATTTGGGTCACCCAATAAGTCACATGCACAACCTATAATCAACTCTGCATGGCTGTATTAGAGATGGGCTTCCAAGGAGTAGAAAATGTTTTAGTTGTCTCAACCACTCAATCTGTGGTACTTTGTCTTTTCTGTGTATTTGTCAGCCCAAACAGACTCAGACAGTGAGCAATAGAGAAAGCAGCAAGGTCTGGGCCCCAGAAGCAGCAGTCCCAGTCAGTGGCTGCTCTTCACTCACCACTCACAGCAGTCTTATTTAGAGTGCAGCCTCAGCACTAGCAGCAGGAAGTGGGGGATTAGCACTTTTTATAATATAAAATAATATAAAAACATATAATATATATTATATATTATATAACATTAGATATACTATATATTATAGTATATCTATGATCCAATATATTATATATAATATACAAATTACATATATTACATATTATATAGTATATTATATATTAATTTATAATGTAATATATAAATATTCTATATTGTTACATATATATATTGACTATGTGTTAGAGTTACAAATAATACATTTAGCACAAAATTTATTGGCAGGGCACAGCAGAGACAAGGTCTTCACTATGTAGCCCAGATTGGTCTTGAACCTGCCATCAACTTCCTAACTGCTGGAATGAAGGTGTGCACCACGTGCAGCTCTATCTGATTGCTTAAAAAACGAGTAGATATAAACAAAACATTAGCTACAAAGCAAGACTCAAGAATGGGTGAAGTCAGGGAAATACTAGATAGAGCGGTAAACTCAGCCTTCTTACACACAGAGCGTGCTGTCATCTCCACAGCTTTGTTGGCTTTCTTTCTAGTTAACCCTCCTTGGAAGAAAAAATAACTTATCCAATCACGTGTGCGCTCACACTTCCAAGCTTCGCGTGTGTCAGCCCCTCTTCTTAATAATGTGCCACTCTCCACCTCCCATCCCACGTTCACCTGCTCATTTGCCACCTCCACTGGGAAGATCTCTGTGATGTCATCAGACAGGCCTCTTCCTCTAAACTCCAGTACACCCCATCCTAGTCTGCACCATGGGCAGTCTTACTGCAGCCAGCGCCTTTGTGTCCTTCTGTCACCGGAGGCTAGAAGCTCCCAGAGGCCAGGTTATAGCCAGTTCATTTTCATACCTTTGTGTAGCACACGGTCTGGAATGGAGGAGTCAGAAAACATTTGAAAGGCGGATGAGGAAATCTTGTAAAGATGAGCAAACTCTGTAGAGCTGGAGACTGGAAGGGTACACGAGGCCAGAAACACTCTGGGGATGAGCCTGGGGAAAAAAAAAGGGCTAGTGGGTGGAGGAGTGTCTGAGATCTAGGCTTGGGAGGAATAACGTTTGAGGGAAGGCAGTGGAAGAGGAAAGCAAAGAATGAAACAAGCATTTTATGAATATTCATTTAATCCACACAATCACTCGGATAGTTATTTTCTCCATTTCACAAGTGGGAAAATCGAAGCATATTGAGACGAGTAAACTTGCCCAGGAAAAAACTCGTGGCTCGTGGGGTTGAGGAGATTGGAACCCAGTCTGCTGACTCCCGTTGGTAATCTTGTCCTGGAGCCGTTTGGTTGCGGACCCAACAGCAATTACTATTCTGTCAGGTAAATTGCTGAGGCTTTGCCATTGTCTGAGGCAGAGACGTGAGATATGGGTGTGGGTTGAGGGGTCCATAAGGGCACTCGAGGACCTAACGACAGCGTAAACCTCAGAACTAGCCAATCCAGAGGAAGAGCCCCGGGTGCCGGCGTTGGTGAAGAACCCGTTGCCATGGGAACAAATGGAGGCCTGAGGCGGGCGCGTGCGCAGATAGGGGAAAGGGTGTTGAACCGGTGAAAGGTGACGTAAAAGCGCTCGGGGTGGGGCGCAGGGCTCTAAACGTCAAAGCCCGGCGTCCTTCGGCACCAGGAGTGGAGAAGGCGCACGAGCGTCAGCGGCGAGAACGGCAGCGGCGAGAGCGACAACAGCCCTAGCTGGACAGAGACTCGGCGGTACGGTGAGGACTCGAGAGTAAGGCGAGAAGACGGCGCCCGCGCCCGAGAAGACCCCCTTCGGCACGAAGCGCGGCGGCTGGGGCCCAGAACGAAGCTTCCGAGGCCCTGCCTCTCGGGCCTCAGGACTAATCGGATTGAGAGCGCGCTGGCCCGGGCCGCGAACTCGCCAATTGCGGAGGGTGGCGGCCACCGCCCAATCGGGAGCAGACAGGTGCGAGGTCCGGAAGGCGGAGGCCAATCGGCAGCGGTTGCGACCTGCGGGGGCAGGCCTCGGCCAATAAGGAAGCTCGAGTGACAGCTCTACACGCCAATCGGGAGTGAGAAAGCGTTTGTGCCCGCCTACCCTTCCGGCCGGAGCTCTATTTACCAGGGGCGTGCAGCCCGCTTACCAATCAGAGCGCAGCTGAGCTGCCCGGCAGCCAACCCCAGAGGAGCGGCTGGCTGGCGTCTGCCGCACCCAGGAGTTGGGAATGTCCTACAAACCTATCGCCCCCGCCCCCAGCAGCACCCCGGGCTCCAGCACCCCTGGCCCAGGGACCCCGGTCCCTACAGGTGAGGATCCAGTTCTTCCCCTGCTTACCTACCTGGTCGGTTGAGGTCTCAAAGAGAAGATGGCCTAAGTTCTACAATACTGGGCCTGACGCCCAGCCTCGATGAGCCTCAGTTTGCTGGCCTGTGAAGTGGGCGTGGTAACGTAAGGGCCTGTAGGTGGAGCGCAGGGGTGGGGTGTGTCCTTGAAGTGGATCTGCACGGAATAAAGCATCCTTTTTGAGGGAATCGGGCAAACTAGGTCTGGGGCTTGGAAAGCTAGGAGGAGGCAACCTGCCTTGCGCTGACTTCTTACTCGCGCCTGTTGCAGCCGGAAGTGTCCCATCGCCATCCGGCTCAGTGCCAGGAGCCGCTGCCCCTTTCCGACCACTGTTTAATGACTTTGGACCGCCCTCTATGGGCTATGTGCAGGTGAGTGGTGGAGGACTTTGTTATGGGTGGGAACTGAAGGGAGCCCCTCTCTTCCCAGGACTGAACTTTCTGTCCTGTACTTTTACCATAGGCGATGAAGCCGCCCAGTGCCCAGGGCTCCCAGAGTACCTACACCGACTTACTGTCAGTCATAGAAGAGATGGGCAAAGAGATCCGGCCTACCTATGCAGGTAGCAAGAGTGCCATGGAGCGCCTGAAGAGAGGTAAGTGAAGCCAGCCCCACCCTGTCCTGTTCAGGACACAGACACTGGACAGCAGTCCTCCTACACTGGGGAAGAAAGGACATTTGGAGTCAGTGCAGGACCCTTGAGCCAAATCTACACTAAGGCCAATATCACACCAAAGAGGTGTTTAAAACTGAATTGAAATTGAGTGAATTTCTGAGAAGCACCTGGGATTTGTATTTCAACAGGGTGAATTTGAGGATTAGCAGACGTCTAATCTCATACACCCTCTCATTGGATTTGAACTTCACTTGCTGAAAGGAAAGGGAGGAGGGAGGAGACCTTTCCTTGGTGGGAGGGGTGGGGTTTGGGAGGGTTGCTGAGACCCTGTGTGTTATTTCCTCCTCCCCACCCTGCCCCCATCCCAGGCATCATCCATGCCCGAGCCCTAGTCAGAGAATGCCTGGCAGAGACAGAGCGAAACGCCCGCACGTAACAGGAAGCACCTTGGCCTCAGCGTCTGGACTTTTCCGGCCACTGCAGAGCACCTGCTTCTCCCTGGCCTTTGCTCCAAGTTGCACTTCCTATCCTGGGCTTCCTGTTCTGTGTGTCCCTTGGTGGGTACCCACCAGAAACCAGGGAATGACTCTCATTCCAGTTGGCAGCACTGACTGGGCACTCCCCCTGCAAGAATTAGCAGTGGAGTCACTCTGAGTCCCACCATAATCTGCCAAGTGTTGATCCACCTGAGCTTTTTCCTTTCTGTGGCCCCCACCACTCCGCACTTCTCACCACTCTGTACCAGGCCTTCTCCCTCAAAGGAGTTCAGAATGCCTGTCATCTCCCTGCCTTGTCTCCAGGGCCATAACGACTCTTTTCTTGATGTGACTTTTGCTAAACATGCCCTTTTTATATTAATAAAAGATGATTTGGAGTTGTTCTTTCAGCTTTGAGCCTTTCTGGGTCTGGTTCCTCTGCTAAGCCTCAGTTGGCCAGGCAGGAGGAGAGAGTTGGTATCTGGAGAGGAAAGGCTAGCTGAACCAATGTGCCTTTCCTCTGCTGTCAAACCCTCTGCATTTCCATTTCAAAGTGCAAAGGACAGAGCTCATTCAGTTGAGAGCCTGGTGCGCCTTCCCATGATGCCACCAGGGGGCAGCGTGGGGCCTTGGCCACCTCCACAACAGGATGCACTTTGGCCAGTTTGGGCCCAGAGGGTTTTTCCTCTGGGTTGGCAGTGATGCCTGGCAGGGTAGAAATGCGGGTTACCTTAGGTCACTCCCTCACACACTTTAACCCCACCCACCGGTCTTAATGGGCTTTGAGTACACTGGTCTCTGACTCTACAGGCTGCATGGTGCTTTCCTCCTCCCACACTTTGACTGTGGAATCAGGGCAGAGGCTTTTGCAGGTGTTGCTATGAACTACAGCACCTTCCACCAGGCTGGGTGTGGTCCCATAGGTGAGCCCTTGCCTTGGCCTTGGGAGTTCGTGTAGCCAGAATTATGGACCTACAGGCATAGGTGGGGCAGGCCTTGGGGGTGCCATTAAGAAGCTAGCTCAAAGATTTAGGCCCCAGGACGTGCATAGACAATGACCCAAAGCCTGGGGTCTTGGGACTTCAAGGAGTTCCTTGGTGCAGACAAATCAAAGCCACCCATTTCTGGCTAGACTTTGCGGGGAAAGCATTTGCCCTACCCTGGACTCCCCTGTAGGGGATTCAGAGGGTGAGGCACTGGGGAGGACGGCCTGTGACCCAGACTCCCAGTCAGCCAAACTCCACCCTTCCATGCACCCAGGAGGGAGGGCTGGACTGGGTGGAAGTAGGAACCAAGAATCTAGTAGCCCCAGACAGCACAGAGTGGAGTGCCGACATCTGGGGAGCAGCCTCTTTGCTGGCAGTCTTGGGGAAGGAAGGCAGGGGCCTGCCCTCCTCCACCGCTGCGGGCGGGGCGCCGGGACCCTGCAGGGCCCAGGAAAGGGGCGGGGCGGCCGCAGTGACGCGGCGGGGAGGGACGGCAGGGGCGCTGCCGGCGGACCGGGAAAAAGGTCGGGGCCATGGGCCGGCGCTGTGCCTTCAAAGAGTCTAGCCCCTGCTGGAACCCAAGGCTCAGGCTGCGGGCTCTCCAGGCTCCGACTCCCACGGCGGTCACGTCTACCCTGGCCGGGTGAGGTGCGCCCGCCGCAAACCAGAGGTGAGCGAGGACGTCGGCTAGCGAGCGGGGCAAGAGTACGGCGGGGACTTGGGCGCAGGAGCAAAGGGAAGTGGGGACAGCAGGGCCTCTCGCCTGCTCGCTGGGTGGGAGGGATGTCTGCAGCGGAACTGTAGTACCGGCCGGGCTCAGGTGGACGGAGCAGATCTCCCAGGGCAAACCCCTATGGACCACTCTCGCCCTAGCCTGGAGAGGCGAGTCCACCCGAGGAAGGATGGTAGGGTCGCTGCATAGATGAGTGGAGAGGCCAGGGAGCCAGGGAGCCGGGAAGGATACTGAGAAGTCGGACCTGACTGCTGACAAAGTGCGGAAAGCAGATCTAGGGGTACAGGGGTTATTTGTCCCAGGAAGGTAAATTCGGGTGCTAGGGGTGGGGAGCACTTAATAGAGATGCTAGGTCGCGCGGGACCACTCTGTGGTGAGAAATCCCGGTAAGATGTTCTTGGGCATCCAAGAGTGGGTGACCCCATGACTCCCCAACACGGGGAAGGGATGAAAGGGGCGGGTCCCCAAGGGGCTGGCGGTGGAAGGAGGGGCCCTGGGTCTCCTAGGGGCGCGGTTCTGAGGGATGCTGTTTCGAGGGGGCTCAGGATGCAGCAGAGGTGGAGATGCTAAACTGGCCCTGCGGCCCGCGCACTGGGGGGCCGCGTCAGCGCGCTGTTGCCATGACGACGGGCTCGGGGCGGGGGCTGCGTGGAAAAGAGGTCAGCACTCAGCCTCGCTGCGGCTCCGGAGCCCGCGGCACAGCGACAGCGCTGGGCTAGCCTTTGCTTCCACGGTGGCTGGGCCGGGGAATGAGGTCCCACGGCCGGAGCCCTTTGGCCCGCGCACCGAGCTTGGGACTGCGCGCCGCCTCCCCGCACTGACGGCCGCGCCGTGCCCTGCACCAGGCGGAGCGGAGGCCGCGAGCGAGCTGCCGGCCGAGCACCTTCAGGATGCTCATCAAGGAGTACCACATCCTGCTGCCCATGAGCTTGGATGAGTACCAGGTGGCCCAGCTCTACATGATCCAGGTGAAAGCGGTGGGCTGTGAGGCTGGTGTTCTTCATGGTGGGGTAAGGCAGGGAGTAGACAGGCCGCACCTGGGACAAGGGGTTTTGTTCCGCTCCATCCCTGCCAATCCAGACTCCGGTTCAGGGCCCAGAGTGGAAGGGGCCGCTTTTCAGATTCAGGAGCAGGAGTGAGGCAGAGGAGCAGAAGGGCTGAGTAGTGCTTCCGACCACCAAAGTGCCCAGGCCGCTGGGTCCCAGACCACGTATAATCTCCTTTAATCCTCCTCAGAATCTGTAATCCCATCAGGGAAGGGAAAGGAGCCATTGGGGCTAGGGGGTAGGTGATAGAGAAGACAGGAAGGGTGTCTAGTGAAGGTACAGGCTCTTAACAACCCCAGGAGGCCTGGAAGGCAGGATGAGGATCAGGGTTCAAAACTGGGACAAGGACAGGGCAGGCAGGGACCAGACTGTGAGGGAGGGGACCTAAGCTTGGGCTGTGAAAAGGGCAAACTCTCAGAGACAGAGAGTTGGTGCTGGCCCTCAGGGGTCTGTTCCAGATTTGCACCCTGGTACTGTCTAGTCAGAGTCTGAGGAGGCAAGAGGACTGGGATGTAGCCTCAGGGGGTTGAGTGGCCAGGTATGGACTTCAGGGTTATAAGGGGTGTGGCAGTAGCTGGGATTGGGGTCCCAGAGAGAGGAGAAATCTGGTCCTCTGAGAGGTGGAGACCCTTTTTCAAGCAGCCTCATTGCCTCTGAGCACGTCCAGCATGCTCCTACCTTTGAGGCTTGTCCTGGCTTTCCCTTTGCATGTAACACTTTCCCCTGCCCCACACCCACTGGGCTCCTTCCTTTACTTCTTCAAGTCACAGTGACATCTCAGTGAGGGTTCCCATGACATCAACATTACAGTCCCCAACTCTTTTTTTTTTTAATTTTTTATTTTATTTATTTGTTTGCTTGTTTGTTTGTTTTATGGCTGGCTCAGCCTACCCTGGTGGTGGGGCTGGCTCAGCATGTGGTGCCAGGGATCGAACCGCAGTCCCTACATTGCCTGAGCTTTCCTAAGCACGCGCTTTAGACCACTGAACCATCTAGCCAGCCCAGTCCCCAACTCTTGATCCCTCTTGTTTCCTTTGTCCCACACTTATCACTTGTTAACATACCATATAATTATTTTTTCTTGTTTTCTGTTTCCCTCCACCTCTAATAATGTACAGCCAAGTATCTTTGTTATATTCACCAATAGATCCCAATTAATGTATCCCAAGCCATGCCTGAAATGGAGCAGATATTTCCCAAATCTCAGACAACTGAATTGAGTTCTAGGTTGTAGAACCCCATGGTGAACTGGGCAGTGCCCTTGATCCTGATGCTAGAGAGCTGCAAGGCCAAGGTTGGGTTGCAGGGAGTTGAGAAGGCTGTGCAGGGGACCAAACCCAAGCAGGGAACCTTAGGAACTGAGCTTGGGCTGAACTCCCCACTCTGTTTTGCCCTCACCTGGGCTACAGAAGAAGAGCCGGGAGGAGTCTAGTGGTGAGGGCAGCGGTGTGGAGATCCTGGCTAACCGGCCATACACAGATGGGCCTGGAGGCAGCGGACAATACACACATAAGGTGTACCACGTGGGCTCCCACATCCCAGGCTGGTTCCGGGCATTGTTGCCCAAGGCTGCCCTGCAGGTAGAAGAGGAATCCTGGAATGCTTATCCCTATACCAGAACCCGGTGAGTAGGTGAGGAAGGCATAGGCCTGGGGCCAGGAGAGTATCCCTGATGGACACAGTAGTGACCTTCACCCCTGCCCTTTGCCCAGGTACACCTGCCCCTTCGTGGAAAAATTTTCCATTGAAATAGAAACCTACTACCTGCCTGATGGGGGGCAGCAGCCAAATGTGTTCAACCTGAGTGGGGCTGAAAGGAGACAGCGCATCCTAGGTGAGACCTGGACCTACCAGGGTCACCCTGTCCTCCCAGTCCATGGGGAGGGGAAGGGAATTGTAGAGGCTGACATAGCTCAGTGCTTGCTGCTGGAATCCCTCAGACACCATCGACATTGTGCGGGATGCAGTGGCCCCAGGCGAGTACAAAGCAGAGGAAGACCCCCGGCTGTACCGCTCTGTCAAAACGGGTCGAGGACCACTGGCTGATGACTGGGCCCGGACAGCAGCCCAGACAGGACCTCTCATGTGCGCCTATAAGCTGTGCAAGGTTGAGTTCCGCTACTGGGGCATGCAGGCCAAGATTGAGCAGTTCATCCATGATGTCGGTGAGCACCCAGCTGAGGCAGGTTCTTGCTTACTGAGCGTGTACCAGGGCGATGTTTGGAGCCAGGGATGCTTCCCTCTGCTGGGGACAAGGAAGCATGAAGCCATATTTCCTTTTGGGGTGAAATACTTTTTTGGGGGCAGGAAACCTGCCTTGAGGTACCAGAAAAAAGAAGGCAAAAAGCTGGCAAGATGGTCTCAGGACCATGCTGCCTTTGATATTTAAAAATGCTGTTGCTTCCATTAAAATTCTCTATCACTCTGTGAGTTGGGCAAAATTTAGAGACTCTCAGGAAGGTTACCAGCCCTACCAGGCAACATGCCATGAAATGCAGGTTCAGGAGCTATGACCTGATGTCATTCTCCCTCTCCAAGATGTCCCCACCCACTCCCAGCTCCCAGAGTCCCACCTTCTAGTCCTAGCATTCAAGAGCCCCTATTCTTTACCTCTCCACATCTCCCCTCAACTCCTGCACCTCAGCCTTGCCTTCTTTCCAAGCTCTGGAAATGAGCCACCTGCACATGGAAGGACCATGCCCAGGTGGGGAGTCCAGCAGTCCGGTCTGCTCCACTACTGACCACCCACAGCACCTCCAGCAAGCCATTGGCCATCTTGGCATCTTAAGTTCCCCTTCTGTAAGTGAGGAAGAGGTTGAACCCAATAGTAAGAGCTAATGTTTTGTTTTTGTTTTTGTTTTTTTGTGGGACCAGGGTAGTAAGAGCTAATGTTGAGTGATCATGACATTCCTTGAAAATCACTTTTCATGCAAAGTCTCCTTCAGCACTTCCCCTAATACCTCTATAAGATAAGAGTTTTTGTTATTTCTATTATACAAATGGAGAAATTTAGTTTGAGTGTGAAGTGGACCCCTGAGTTAATTTGGAAGAATAGTAGAGCATATGTAAGAAAATTAAAATCATCTACATATAACTACTATTAGGATGCTAATATATTTTTCCAGAAATTTATAATTCAACTATTATCACTTTATTTCTTAGATATTGAAGAGTTTCTAACTTTATTCCTCTGCTTAAAATGAAAATATTCCCAAATGGCTCCCATATTTCACTGCAGACTGCATGAAGTGCCAACACTTCCATTAACTATTAACACCTTCATTAGCCAACAATTTCATTAACTGTTAACACCCTAATTAACTGTTAGCTCCTGAGAAGTCAGGAGGAAGCCAGCTGAAAGCAAGCAAGAAACAAGCACTAGTCTCAACTGCTGGAGTGGTGGGGTGGGCTCAGTGCTCAGAGCCAGAGAGTGCAGAAATGCAGATGGATGGGGCAGTGGACAGGGAAGGAGGTGGGGCAGAAAAGAGTGCCCCAGATTCACTTCTGCCTTTGGAGAGCATTGGTTCTGCCCTACTTTGTGGCTTTGGTGGGTGCTACCCCCACGGGAGTCATTACTCAACCTTCAAGGCTGTCCATGTGGCTGCAGTGGTAGGGAAATGGGGTGGCAGGGAATTCTGATGCCTGGACACCTACAGGTCTGCGCCGAGTGATGTTGCGGGCCCACCGCCAGGCCTGGTGCTGGCAGGATGAGTGGACAGAGCTGAGCATGGCTGACATCCGGGCACTAGAGGAGGAGACTGCCCGCATGCTGGCCCAGCGTATGGCCAAGTGCAACACTAGCAGTGAGGGGCCAGAGGCCAAGCCCCCTGGAAAACCCAGCACTGAGGTCCGGCCTGGGGTCAAAAAAGCTAGCACTCCTGATGGGCCTGAGGCCCCCCCTGGCCCTGACACTTCACCTGATGCCAGCTTTGGGAAGCAGTGGTCCTCATCCTCCCGTTCCTCCTATTCATCCCAACATGGAGGTGAGGCTGGGACATAGGACCAGGGTGAGGGAAGCCATTCCACTCCAGGGTGGGCTCCCAGGTTGAGGACCAGCTGGCCCCGCAGGGGGCGTGTCTCCCCACAGCCTGTCTGAGTGGCGCATGCAGAACATCGCCAGAGACTCTGAGAACAGCTCTGAAGAGGAGTTCTTCGACGCCCATGGTCAGTACTGAGGCCCTGATGGGTGACAGGCATCCCCAAGCAGCAGGGAAAGAGGTGAGGCAGAAGAGAGTGCCCCAGATTCACTTCTGCCCCTTGGAGAGCAGTGGTTCTGCCCTACTTTGTGGCTTTGGTGGGTGCTACCCCCACAGGAATCATTACCCAACCTCCAAGGCCCACACAGCCCACTCTCCCCTCAGAAGGCTTCTCGGACAGTGATGAGGTCTTCCCCAAGGAGATGACCAAGTGGAATTCCAATGACTTCATTGATGCCTTTGGCTCCCCAATCGAGGCAGAGGGCATTCAAGGTAAAAAAAAAAAAAATGCTTCAGGAAACTGGCTATCAACCCATCTGTAGCAGGGACTCAGAACAACTCATTCCTAAGTTAAATGTTAGTCCAGAGAGGGTATTTGTTAATATTCAGATGCATAATGAATGGATAATGAATAGAGGGACAGATTATTAGAGTGCAGACAAGGTTTGGACAGCACAGTGGAGGAATTGTCACTGGGACTCCAGAAGACTTCACACTGGGACTGATGTCTGGAGAAGGTTTTGAAGGACTAGACCAGCACTGTCCAATAGAAATGTCTATGATGATGGAAATGATCAAGGTCTGCATGGATCCATAGGGCAGCCACACGTGGCCATCAAGCACTTGAAACAGGACCAGTGTGATTGGGACTGCATTTTTTTCTTAGTTCATTTAAATGTAGCTACCATGTTGGATGGAGCATCCCTGACCAACAGCAGAGTTGGTAGAAGGAAAAGCCTAGAATCTGAAATGGCTTGGCAGACTCGGGAGGGGAAGATGGGGTGGAGGCCACAGGCACCTAAAGCACCAGGCGGTCCCCTGGCAACCCTCACTGGTTTTCCTCTGCCTTACAGAGCCTGGAATTGAGGCCAATAAAGGCAGCGAAGATGGGATCCGAGCACCCAGGGACTCAGAGGTGGATATGGTCAGCTCCGGGTGGAAGTTCTATCCATGTGCTGGTCCTGTCACTGCTCTGATACCCAGGCACCTCACTCCCCCAACAGGGCCCAGATGGAGCTGGGGAGCTTGGGGCTGAGGCATGTCCAGTCCACGCTCTCTTCCTCATCCTGCACAGCGGCAACATCCTGGACTCTGGGCCTGGAGACGCCAACTCCAAGCAGGCAGATGTGCAGACACTGAACTCAGCCTTCGAGGCGGTCACCCGAATCCACTTCCCTGAGGCCCTGGGCCATGTGGCACTGCGAGTGGTGCCCTGCCCACCCATCTGCGCTGCTGCCTATGCCCTTGTCTCCAAGTACTGACCAGGGGTGGAAGGGCAGGGGACACACAGGGTCCCCAAGGTGCAGACAGCTATTTGAGGGTTCCATAAGGGGAAAAGGAGCCAACCACCAAAGTCATCCTGGTCATGGCTGGACCTGTTTCTGATCAGTAAATGTCTCAAATACCTCTTAGATCTAATACTCCCCAGGACCAGGGTGCCAAGGCTTGCTGGTAGACCCAGGGGGACTTAGGTGGCGGTGGTAGGGCTGGAATTCCCTTACCCACCCTCCACACCCTTTCTTCCTTCAGTCTGAGCCCCTACAGCCATGATGGTGATAGCCTGTCTCGCTCCCAGGACCACATTCCACTGGCTGCCCTGCCACTGCTGGCCACTTCATCCTCCCGCTACCAAGGCGCTGTGGCCACTGTCATCTCCCGCACCAACCAGGCCTATGCAGCCTTTCTGCGCTCATCGGAGGGCACTGGCTTCTGTGGGCAGGTCAGGGAGTTAGGCATGTTCCTAGGAAGCAAGCCGTCCATGGCAATGCAGGCTGTGGCCAGCCTGGCTTAGTCCCCTCAGTCGTGCCCATCCTCTCATGCAGGTGGTGCTGATTGGAGACGGCGTTGGTGGCATCCTGGGCTTTGATGCACTCTGCTACAGTGCCGGCACAGGCACAGGGAGTCGGGGCAGCAGTCGCCGCGGGAGCATGGTCAGTGTGGCCTCAGTAGGGGGGTTGTCTCTATCTCTAGGTCTCTGTGTGCAGCACATGCCCAGCTGCCTCTTTGGTTCACATATCCTCTGCACCCCTAACCTTAGCCTCTATCCTGGCTTCCAAATTAAGTAGATGGTCCCAGGCCTAAGGCTGATTCTGTCCTCTGTTCTATCTAGAACAATGAGATGCTCTCCCCAGAAGTTGGCCCAGTGCGAGACCCACTGGCAGATGGGATAGAGGCATTGGGTCAAGCCAGTCCAGAACCTTCAGCCCTGCCTGCTCAGCGCACCTCCAATGACATGGCCAGTCCTGAGCTCCAGGGCTCCCAGAACAGGTGACATCCATGCCCCATCACCCCTACCATGGGCACAGATTAGACTTCAGAGGCAACAGCACTGAGAAGGCTTCTCTGCCATAGCCTGCAGGCAGTACCTGCAACCACCTCGGGAGAACCCCGGCGGGCAAGCACTGCCTCCTGTCCACCTGTTGCCTCTGCTGAACTTGATGGCCCCACCAACACAGCCCGCCTCGACTTCAAAGTATCTGGCTTTTTCCTCTTTGGCTCCCCCCTGGGCCTGGTGCTGGCTTTGCGCAAAACTGTGATGCCTGCCTTGGAGGGTAAGCTCTTGGGTGGGGGTCTTCCTCTGCCCCTGCCCTCTCCTTTGGCCTTTTGGTCTCACCTGTGACCATGGCGTGATTATGGCCATTCCCCACTGTGTAAGTTTAATGACCTGGCTAAAAAAAAGGAAGCAGAATCCCAGAAAGAAGGGACTTATCAAGGGTGTTTTCCAAAGTTCTCTAAGAAGAACATCACAGCCAGAGATACATTCCATGAGAAG
Source organism: Capromys pilorides (assembly GCA_004027915.1). Classification (NCBI taxonomy): domain Eukaryota; kingdom Metazoa; phylum Chordata; class Mammalia; order Rodentia; family Capromyidae; genus Capromys; species Capromys pilorides. The sequence continues at coordinate 15,008 of PVKN010004152.1, forward strand.
GGGTCTGGTAGGCTCAGGAAAGGCTTTATCCTGAAGCACAGCAGCCAACTGAAGGGCCTGATCTCTGCTTAGCCAAGAGACCTGTGTCACTAAGCAGGACCCTCATGACTTCCCCAAGCAGAGTTTGGGAAGGGCTGTCTCAGTGTCACAGAATGCCAGGATGCTGTGTCCACATCCCCTGCCTCCAGCTTAACCCTCTCCCCACCTTCTCTGTCCTCTGGGTACCCAGTGGCCCAGATGCGCCCAGCCTGTGAACAGATCTACAACCTCTTCCATGCGGCTGACCCCTGTGCCTCCCGCCTGGAGCCCCTGCTGGCCCCCAAGTTCCAGGCCATTGCCCCCATGGCTGTGCCGCGCTACCAGAAGTTCCCCCTTGGAGATGGCTCTTCCCTCCTTCTAGGTATGATCTAGTCAGGTTAAAAGAGAGGAGGAGGTAGTAGAAGACATGGGTCGCTCTCACAGCATGACAGTCTTTCACCATTCGCAGGACCAAACAGCTGTCCACTAGCCCCTTGGGAGGGCTTTGATCCCAGGACTTTCTGTGCCAAGTTGGGAGGTAGTGGCAGTAACTAACCTAAATTAGAGGAGCAGAGGGGCACTGGCATATGGGTGTCTGAAAGCAGCCAGCATTTGTGTGACTGCTGCATCTGTGTATAGCAGTGTATTATGGCTCCATGCATACTTAAGTACCATGGCATATACAAGTCTTCATGCACTTGAGTCCCCACTGGCCTCGTGAGAAGTGTCACAGGCATTCTGGCAGGAATGCAGCTGGCTGCAGGATAAGCTAAGTGGAGACGGTGTCCCCCTTACACTCACACACACCTTCCACCCAGATACAGGACAGTGTAGCCTCAGCCATGACCCAAGATTGGCAGGGAGCTGGTGGAGGCAGAGTGGCTCTGCTGTTCTGGGCCTCTGGATGAGAAGACAGGAGCGCAGCCTGGCCCAGCCTGCTGCTGAGGGTACCCTTTTCCCCCAGCTGACACTCTGCAGACCCATTCAGGCCTCTTTCTAGAAGAACTGGAGATGATGGTGCCCTCCACACCCACCTCGGCCAGTGGTGCCTTCTGGAAGGGCAGTGAGTTAGGCGCAGAGTCATCAGCCCAGCCAGCAGCCCCAAGTACCACTGGCGAGGTGGTTAAGAGTGAGTCAACCAGCAATTTGCATGGGCAGTCCACCCTGGGCTGGAGTGGGGTGGGGTATTCCATAAAGAAACCCTTTGCCCAGTATTTACACTGGACCCTGCCCCCATCACCCTCTGGACAAGACAGTGATCAGGCCCAGTGGAAAGAAGGGGCACCCCTGGGCCAAGCAGACAGCATGGGACAGTAGTCCACCCTGACTGCCTGCTGTGGTCACACAGTCCTGGAACGCTGGTGGGGGACCAAGCGGATCGACTACTCACTGTACTGTCCTGAGGCGCTCACTGCCTTTCCCACGGTCACGCTGCCCCACCTCTTCCATGCCAGCTACTGGGAGTCAGCAGATGTGGTGGCCTTTATCCTGCGCCAAGTGAGTGGCCTCCCGGAGATGTGGAATGGGCAATGGGGAGGGGAGATGTGCAGTCTTGCACTAGGGAAAAGCTAGTCCTCCCCTACACTGTTCACATGGGCTAGCGTGTGTCCCACGCAGGTGATAGAGAAAGAGCAGCCACAGGTGGCTGAGTGCGAAGAGCCATCCATCTATAGCCCAGCCTTCCCCAGGGAGAAGTGGCAGCGCAAACGCACACAGGTCAAGATTCGGGTATGTCCCCCCCACGCCCCTCTGAAGTGAGCTGCTGGCCAGTCCCCATAATCCTGCCAAGTCCCACCTGCCAACCCAGACCAGACTTTCCCAGCCCCACCCTGGTCACTATGGTCCTGGCCCCACTTCTTTCCCAGTAGTGCCCCACCCGCTATTGCCCTGGCCCTGCCCCTGGGAACCTGTAGTCTCCTCCGCCTTGCCTCTGCTCCCCACCCCAGGAATTTGGGCTGGATTTCTGTTCACCTCCACCTGGCTCCTATCCACTGACCTGTCACAGATCCAATCAGAGTCCACAGATATGCCTGTGACTCTGCCTCTCACTTGCAACAGCCCCGTACCTCTGGCTTTGCCCCCAGTGTAGAGGTGGTTCCCCCTCCTATGCCCCTTACCCCATTCTTTCCAAGTGAGGGACTCATAAGCTCAAATTGTCTCCTGACAGAATGTCACTTCCAACCACCGGGCCAGTGACACTGTGGTGTGCGAGGGCCGCCCCCAGGTGCTGAACGGGCGTTTCATGTACGGGCCGTTGGATGTGGTCACACTCACTGGAGAGAAGGTCAGGACTCAGAAGCCCTGGCCCCGGGTATTCTGGGCCCTGCCTTCTGTCCCAGAACAGCTCCTGATGTGCAGAAGTTGAGCCCCTAGCACTGCCCACCACAGAAGACAGGCTGGCCTCTGCTCACCTCCACTGGGGGGGAACCGCACTCCCAAGGACCTTCCCACCCCCTCTCCCTGTCAGGTGGATGTCTATATCATGACACAGCCACTCTCGGGCAAGTGGATCCACTTTGGCACTGAAGTCACCAATAGCTCAGGCCGCCTCACCTTCCCGGTGCCCTCAGAGCGCGTGCTGGGCATTGGCGTTTACCCAGTGCGCATGGTGGTCAGGTAAGTGCAGGCAGGGCAGGTCTCTGTGGGATGGTGCTCAGCCTGGCTATACCCCACTCCCCTCATGCTCACACCCCTGGACCACAGGGGTGACCACACTTACGCAGAGTGCTGCCTGACAGTGGTGGCCCGAGGCACAGAAGCCGTAGTCTTCAGCATTGACGGCTCCTTCACTGCCAGTGTCTCCATCATGGGCAGTGACCCCAAGGTGCGCGCTGGTGCCGTGGATGTGGTCAGGTAGGAACTGCCACCCTAATACCCTGTTCGCTGTGGCGACCAGTCCCCACCACAGCCCACCAAGATGACCAACTCCCTCCATGCAGGCATTGGCAGGATGCCGGCTACCTGATCGTGTATGTAACGGGCCGGCCTGATATGCAGAAGCACCGCGTTGTGGCCTGGCTGTCGCAGCACAACTTCCCTCATGGAGTCGTCTCCTTCTGTGATGGCCTCACACATGATCCCCTTCGACAGAAGGCGATGTTTCTGCAGAGTCTGATGCAGGAGGTGCGGCTGGGGAGGGTCGTGACCCAACCTTGCCTGATAGGACAGCGGAATCACATCTAGTCTCACTCCATTGTCCCCTGGCTGCTTACTTGGGCCACTGGATCTGTCCTTAGTGGCCAGCTAGGGAGATCAAATGGATCCTGCCCTGTTGGATGTGACTAATGCTATATGATCCTGCCTCCACCCACCTAGCCCTGCCCGCCAAAACCTAAGTAGGGATGCCCACAAACCCTACCCTAGCAGCACAGCCCCACCCCCTCAGGACTTTTAACTGGCTTCTCTCACCACAGGTGGAACTCAATATTGTGGCTGGGTATGGATCCCCCAAAGATGTAGCTGTATATGCAGCTCTGGGCCTGTCTCCCAGCCAGACTTACATCGTGGGCCGTGCTGTGCGGAAGTTGCAGGCACAATGCCAGGTGAGGGCTAAGGGATCACTGGGACCCTACTGGGGAACTGGAGCCTGAGGCTAAGGCCTTAAGACCATTCACTGTGTTTGGGCTGAGGAGGGGGCAGCTGTGAGAAGACTGTACCACCTTCAGGGAACCTGGGTTCCTCCTGGGAGAAGGTCTATGGGTAGCCAGGACTGCCTGGCTTCTAGGAAGACTAGGAACAATAACTCAGGCTGGAGCACGCCAGGACCTCCACATGCTGGATCCACTCACCACAGCCTTGATCTTGGGCCTTGATCTTTCTGATCTTCTGGGTCCTATCTATAAATTGGAAATGAGATTGGCACTGACCTCATCACAAAGATCAAATCCTCTATGGCACATCAGCAGGCTTGGGACTGGGTACAAGTAAGTGCTTGCTCAGTGTCAGCTGCTACTTCCCTCCAAATTCCACCTTACAGATGAGGCAGGCCCAGGGAGGGTCAAGGTGGGAGCAAAGCTCAAGTACCCCGGCTCATTGCTAGGGGGTACTATGTATTGGGCCTGGACCTGTCATTTTCTGGCATTGTCGTCCCCCCACCCCACCACAGGAGTAAGGGAAGGGAAAGGTGTGGGCCCCAAGCTGGCCATCTTCTCTTCCCCGCTCATTTCCCCCCACAGTTCCTATCAGACGGCTATGTGGCACACCTGGGCCAGCTGGAGGCGGGTTCCCATTCTCACACCTCCCCAGGACCCCCGAGGGCTGCCCTGGCCAAGAGCAGCTACGGTGTGGCTGCCCCTGTGGACTTTCTCCGCAAGCAGAGCCAGCTGCTTCGCTCCAGGGGCCCCAGCCAGGCAGAGCGTGAGAGCCCTGGAACACCACCCACAACCCTAGCACGGGGCAAAGCCCGAAGCATCAGCCTCAAGTTGGACAGTGAAGAGTGAGCCCCATGTGTGTCTGGACCAGAGTATTTACTGACACTCAAAAAGCCCAAGTAGCTGTGTGGGAGGCTGGGGACCTGGATCTTTGGCCCTAGTCCTAGCCCACCTGCCCCACACCCTGCATCCATTTGCTCCTCAGTGTTCCTTTCCTTTCATGGGAAGACACAGCCCCAGGGGAAGGGAGGAGGGAGTGGACAAGGACCCAGCAGCTTTTCCACTGTGTAAACCAATGAAAATAAACACCTGCATCCCACTGACTGCCCATCTGCCTGGCTGCATAAGGCAGCCAAGCCCAGCTACAGTAACATGCAGAAAAGGGCCAGGACTTCCCAGGGTCTTGAGGCAAACTGCGGTGGGCCCTTAGCTCTGCTCTTCGCATTCAACCCAGCCCCTGCTGACCTTCACCTCAGCCATTTTTTTCCAGTAGCAGGGACTGAACTCAGGACCCTGTACTTGCCAGGCAGGTGCCTATTCTACTAAGCTATCTCCCCAGCAACCTCAGCCTCTTTCTGAGTCTGCAGGTTTTCTACCTGGATTCTTTTCACTCTGCCTTCTCCAAAGGAAACCTTTATTTTCAGAAGCTGAGACCAAGTGACCAGAGGCTGGAAAGGGAGAGCTATACTGGAGACCACCCCCTTAATACTAGGTGCTCCTAGGGTTTCACAGCCCCCACCAGTGAGACCTGTTCTCCCATTTCTGTCAAGGACATTGAGGCCCAGAGGTCACACAGCTAACCAGTGAGGTGCTAGGATAAGAACACTAATCTTTTGCCTCCCCAGCCACCCAGGTAAATGGCAAGTGATGACCAGTCCTCTCAATGAATGGTCTCAGCAGACCTGGAGATAAATAAGGCCTTTATATACAGAGAAGCAAGATGTGGTGGTGGCAACATGATTGGCAGCACAGCAGCGGGGTAGCACTGAGGGTAGGGCTGAGGCCATCAGTGGGAAAAGATGCCCCGAAAGCGGGCCTTCTCCTCCTCGTCTTTCTGCCGGATCCGTGCCTCCAAGGCTCTCAATTCTCGGTTCACAATGGGTTCCAGGGCGGGGTCCAGCTCGAGCACCTTGGCAAAGTCTGCCTGGGCCTCCTGGGCATTCCACACAGCTGCATGGGCCTTGCCCCGCTTGAAGTAGGCCTTGACGTTGTCTGTGGGACGCCACCGGGCAGCGGCACAGAAGAGCGTGAAAGGGGGCCAGCTGGCTTCTGGCCCCACCTGGCACCATGGGCCCATCAGGGAGAGCCCTCCCGGACCTAAGGAGGACAAACCACCCCTGCCCCACTGTAGCACTCAGACTGCATGGGTGCAACAGGGCCATGGCCCTGCCTGGGTGCAGGGATCTGGGGAACTCAGAATGGGGTTGTCAAAGCCTGGTGGCCAGGGCTCACCATCATATTTGTTGAGGATGGAGGAGCAGTGATCCAGTACTTCGTAGTACTCTTTGGCCACTAGCTTGCACTGGCAGTAGTTGAGCAGCAGGGGTGTGATCTGCTGGTCCAGCTGTATCCAGTCAGGAGACCCAGGCTGCTCCTGTGGGTATGAAGCCAGGGACAGAGACAGCCACTGAGACCTAGACTCCTGGCTGTGCCTCATCACCTTTTGTCCACCCACCACAGCCTCCAGACCACCTTCATCTGCAGGTTCTTCAGGCAGGCAATGGCATCGTAGTACTTGGCAGCAGCCTCCTTCACGTGCCCCTCACGGTACAAACGGTTGCCCTCCTGGTGGATGAGCGGCACTGCCTTTGCCTTCTCATCATCTGTCATTGCCCATGGGTCCTGCTGGTATGTGCCAGGGCTCTCCACCTGCCAGGGCATGAGCCAAATCAAGGCAGAACCCAGAAGCACCCAAGGTTCCCTAGCTGCAGACTTGATCAGCACCTGGGCCTCTAGGTATCAGATGCTGGAAGCCCTCACCTTCTAGGGCCAGGTACTAGCCACTCAACATACATTCACAAAGCACCTCTATGCCCAGGACAAAGAACAAAACAGTGAATAGGACCACGGACATCCTTCGCAAGGATTCTACTCCATGACAAGCTTCCTTTAGCAAACAAGGAAGTGTGTGAACTACTGCCTTCAAAGCCCAGGAAGGAAATGCTCAGCTCAAGCAGAGAACAAAAGAAGCATGACGTGCAGAAGGAGTGACCTTCAGGGCCTGAAGGAAGAGCAGGGGGTCCCCCACCAGTGTTCTCGCCTCTAGCCCACCACAATAGCCCATCCACTGGCCCCACCACCCCAGGGTGAAAGCAGGCTGGCATCACTTTGAGGCAGTACAGCTGTGCTCTAGGAGGCTTGGGGGCTCACCTTCAGCATTGAAATGTGGAAGATGAGGGGCTGCGGGTTCTGCTGCAGGGCATCCAGGTCAGCGTGACCCAAGGAGCTGTGCTCGTGCATCTGGGCGATGCCACAGCAGTGTCGCTGGCCCTCCAGCGGGTCCTTTCCTGCAGCGATGTTTCGGAGACTCTTGGCCACCAGCGGATAGAGGACCACATGCTGCAGGTGGGTGAGTTGACACAGTACTCTGTCAGCCCAGCCCCCTCCCCATCACTAACAAGGACAAGTGACCCTCGCCAGTGCCCCATCCCACCCCCCAGAGAGCTGTTCACTCAAGACATTGTTGGCCTCTCAACCCTCATTCTTGGTGAAGTCTCCAGCCCCACCACACTCTGGCCATCATGCCCAACGCTGCTCCACAACACACAGCCCAACATTCTGCCTATCTCCCCATCCTTCCAGGGGACTTCTCGTCTTCTCCTTTTCTCCCTCCTATAAGCTGGACTCCTAACCACAGTCTGCCCCACTTCCTCACCATCCCAACACAAGTCAGGGCCCACGCTAGAGCTGGACCCAGGGAAGCCATGGCAACATGCAGGGAGAGATGGGTAAAGGGGACCTAGCCTCTAAGTTTTCACTTGGAGAGGCTACAGGGGTAGTGGGGATCAGTCTGAGAGTCCCCCAACTGCCCTCTGAGCTAAAAAAAACACACAGGTGTTTCCTGAGCCCAGGCTCTGGGCATATTTTCATCTGCAGTTAAGAGGTAAATGCGGAGCTGGGGAGATAGCTCAGTAGAATAAGTGCTTGCCTGGCAAGTGCAAGGGCTTGAGTTCAATCCCTGGTTTTAAAAAAGAAAAGTGGTAAATGCGTTGGGTGTGGTAGCACACACACCTGTAACCCCCAGCACTCTAGAGGCTGAGGAAGGAGGATCGTTGCAAGTTTGAGACCAGCCTGGGCTACAAAGTGAGCTCAAGGGCCAGGGAGATAGCTCGGTAGAATAAGCGCTTGCCTGACAAGTGCAGTGTCCTGAGTTCAATCCCTGGTACCATACACACACAAAAAAAGGGCAGCCATACAGCTCAGCAGACTAAAGCACCTGCTTCAGTAGAGCACAGCAGCCAGGGTTTGATCACTGGTGTGCTGTGCCGGCCGCACCCGTGGGGCACACTGAGACAGTGATCGAGACTGGGTGTGATATTGTGCTCCTGTAATCCCAGCACTTGGGAGGCTAAAAAATAGGAGAATCACTACGAGTCTGATGTACATAGTGAGACCCTATAGACCCTGTCCTAAATTCATTAAAAAAGGGGGGAGCTTAACAAATTAAAGCACCTGCTTAGGCAGATGCAGTGGCCAGAGTTCGATCCCCGGAATGTGAAGCACTGAAATGTGGAAGATGAGGGGCTGCGGGGGCCCCTGCCTCCCCCCTGGGGGACTGAGACAGGGTGCCCTGAGACAGGGATTGACACTGGGCATGGTGGTGCATGCCTGTAACCCCAACACTTAGAAGGCTTAAGAAACAGGAAGGATCACTACAAATCCAATCTGTGTAGTAAGACCCTGTAGATCTGTACTAAAATTAAAAAAAAAAAGAGAGAGAGAGATAAACGGAACAAGTGCCTGCCTGGCAAGCATAAGTTCCTGAGTTTGATTCCCAGTACTAAAAAAAAAGAGAGAGAATCTGTAATCCCAACATTACGGAAGCTGAGGCAAGAGGACTGCTGTCAATTTGAGGCCAACATGGGCTACAAAGTAAGTTCAAGGACACCCTGAACTGCATATCAAAACCCTGTCCCAAAAGACAAAAAAAAAAAAAAAAAACAATAAAAGAGGTAAATGAACACGGGCATGGTGGGCATGCTTATAGCCCCAGAACTCAGAAGGCTGAGGCATGAGAACTCTGATTCAGTCAGCCTGAACTACAAAGTGAGACCCTGTCTCAAACAAAGGAGAGAGGGTACATAGCACAGCACCCTAAGACAACCAGATTCTAGCTGTGTAGTGCATAAGGGCTGAGGACCCAGAGGAGGGATGAGGCTAAATACTGGCAGTCGGAAAGAGTTCCTGGGGTGGCAACCCAGGTATTGGCTTTGAAGTACAGGGAGCGTCTTATCCATGGTGAAGGGTTGGTCTGGAAATCGGGCCTGAGAGCAGTCACACTTCTCCTCTATCCTGTGGTGAGCAGGAGCCATGGAGGTCTGTTTGAGAACAAATCCCCTGGCTCATGGACTGGAGATGGGAAGAGAGGCCAAGAGACCAGTCAGAGACGTGTGATGGCCAGAAAGAGCTGGTGGTGGGCAAGGCAGCATGGGGGCCCTAGGAATGGGGAAAAGGGCACAGAGGGGCAGATGATGCAAACAGGTACAGGAGGGGTACCTTGGTGTCACAGAGGAACTGGGCGACCTCCCCCTCACGCATGGTGCACACAATGGTCTCCCACACAGGTAGCTTGAATTTCTTGCCGATGATGAGCTCCATGGGCTTGCCCCGCGCTCGGCTGTCATCCAGCACAGTGTCCTCATTATCACTGTGCAGTGTCCGGTAGTGGAACGTGGCCTGTGGGTCACATGGAGATTAGGCAAGGCACAAACTATCTGCTGACCCAAGGACAAGTCCATCCCAACCTGCTTCCAAGGGACGGCACTCGCCTAGGGTTACCCTGACCCTACATCTACCTTTAACCCACCCCAGTGAAAAAGCTAATTCATAGGAAAAAAAAAAAGTGGGGGCCAGCAAGATAGCTCAGTGGAATAAGTGTTTGCCTGGCGAGCGCAAGATTCTGAGTTCAATCCCTGGTACCGCAAAAAAAAAAAAAAAAGAAAAAAAAACATAATGGGCCAAGTCACTTGGCTAGCTGGTGGCTGTGCTGTGAGGACAGCCTGGGTAGTCCAGTTCCAATCATGCCTTCTACATATATTTCCTGAGTACCTGCCATGTACACCAACCTTAGGCTAAGCACCAGGACACAGCAATGAACAAAAACAAGACAAAAGCCTCAAGCTGGAAGCGGTAGTGCACACTTATAATCCCAGTACTCAGGAGGCAAGAGGATCACCTACAGTTTGAGGCCAATCTGGGCTACACAGCAAGTTCAAGACCAGCCTGGGCTACACAGTGAGTTCAAGGCCAGTTTGGGCCACATAGTGAAACCCGATCTCAAAAAAACAAAGCAAAAAACAGGTGTAAAAGTCTTACAGTAGTGCACTGTGAGGTATGTTCAAAGGCTGCAAGGCCTAGGGCTGGTGAGATAGCTGAGGGGACTAAATGGACTAAGCGCCTGCTTAGGCAAGTACAGGGATGGGGATCCCCAGCACCACATGCTGTGCCGACCCTGCACCCGAGCACACTGAGCCAGCCATGTGATGGCATGGGCCTGTAATCCCAGCATCAGAGAGGCTGAAAACAGGAAGATCACTACAAGCCCAAGCTGCATAGTGAGACCCTATACCAAATACATAAATAAAAAACAAAAACAAAAAAGGCAGCAAGGCCAGTGTGGCAGGGAAGGGTGAGCAAGGTGAGGGACACCATGGGGTCCAGGGCCAACTAGGATGGACTCTATGGGGCCTGTAAGGATTTTGGCTTTCACTCTGGGATGGGAACCATTTAGCTGCTCCTGGCAGAAGAGAACTGGGATGAGAAGAATTTGTAGGGGACAAGGACAGCCAGGGAGAAAAGTGAGGGGACTGAGGACTCAGCCTGGACCTCTATGAACTAGAGAAGTTACCAGTGGACTCCACAGCGGAACTCGGACAGGAAGGAGGCCACTGCAGATCCAGCTTAAGGGAAGGGTAGAAAGCTAGAGATCTGCATGCGCACCCAAGAGTAAGCAGGGCAGGGAGACTTTTTAAAGGGATGAGATCATTTCAAAGTGAATGTGGAGAGGAGCGGGCTGAAGACTGAATGTACAACAGGATATGGTTAGAGGAGCCCACGCTCTCAACTGCCGCCACCCATACCCTGCTGTACCTCTGAATTTGGTTTGTGCATCAGTAAAAGTGAATCAACAACCACAGCTATCCAGCTTTGTGGGAAATAAACTTGCAAGGCACATAACATAACACAGACACTGAGAACTGAGTCGATGCTGGTAACTGGTTTATTGCTTTTTTTTTTTTTTTTTTTTTTTGGTATTCTTTGATGGTGAGAATTAAACCCAAGGCCTTTAAAATGCTGGGAAAATGCTTTACCACTGAGCTACATACAGTCCCAGGCCTGGCAATTGGTTTATTAATACTAGCTGTTTCTGTTCTTTTTGTGCTACAAAGATCCCTACCTTTATGCTTTCTGTTTCTGGTTCTGTTCCACCCGTGTCTACCTCACCATGCCCTGCTGCCAAACATTAAGTACATATACCCACCACACACACTTCCTCTTCCGGGAGATCTATTTATGCTAGTTTTTCACAGCACTGAGGAACTAAACCCAAGGCTCTGCACATATTAGATAAGTGTTCTGGCCTCAAACTCACAGTGATCCTGCTGCCTCAGCCTCCCCAGTGCTGAGATTACAGCATGCACTATCACGCCGCACTATTTTTAAATTCTGAGGCAGGATCTCACTAAATTGCCCAACCTAGCCTGGAAATAGCTGTCTCTGCCTCTTGAGTAGCTGGGATTACAGGTGTGGGCCACCATGAACAGTAAAATCCCTCTTAACACAGTTGATCATTAGAGCTACACAGCTCCCCTCTGCTCTTACTCATGCTGTACCAGGCCAGGATATACCTGTGTGACCCAGCGCTCTGCTGGCCAGGAAGCATATACCCATTCAGGTAGCTCTTACTTTTGGCTTCTTGGTACCAGCCAGGGTTTTTACTCATGCCCTCCATCTGCATGGATGTCCTATGTGACTGCTTTCTGGGCACAGAGATGTTCTATAGAATGGCTCACTGCTCTATGGAATGGCATCCCCGGGTAAGAACTGCAGATGCAGGTGCAGATGCAGGAAAGTTTGTCTCTGGGAGGACACTGGGGAAGCTGGAGCTGGAGGCCTATACATAAAAAGGAGAAGGTGGGTGGCTCTTTAATTCCTGGCTCTCATTTGTTCTAGGCCATCACACTAGAGCTCTAGTAAAACTGCCAAAGGATTCTGGTATGAAAAGTCCGGCCTCTGGGCCCTGTTTCTAGGGTTGTAAGTCCCAAGGCCTCGGTTTCCATACCTAACAACGAGCGGCAAACCCTCCCATGTACCCCAAAATGATCATGCACCCCAAAACTCAAAGGTCCCAAAACCCGAACTGAAATAAGAACCCCACCACGACCCTGCAACGGGTTGAGATGACTGACAGGTCTCCTGGGCCAGTGGGGAAAGAAGGTCAAGCCAGGGGGCGGGGCAGACCCATCTGAATTCGCCCCTTACTTAAATCTGAACCAATCAGCGTCGAGCTCCGCACGTGAGCTGTAGGGTCACTGAACGCTAGTCTGTGGGCATGCGCAACCTCTCGCCTAAAGCCTCCTCCCGCCTCGCATGCGCATCGCCCCGCAATGGAGAGGGAGAGAAAGAGGGATTGGGCACCAACCTTGGTTCCATCCTGAAAGTCAGGGAGTTCCCCCCGGCCCTCCTGTATCACACGCTTATAGATCCCGTCCTCTCGGAGTCTAGCGATGATATCCGCCATCCTCCTTCCCCGCTGCTCTCTTTCGGCAACTTCCGGACTCCTTCGATAACTTCCGGACGTGCTTCGGCAACCCCGAGAATCTAGGCAACTTCCGAGCTAGCGCCATTTTGGCTGAGGGCAGAAGCCAAAAAGAGAAACGTGGAAGCGGACGGTGATTGGCTCTGTACACTGCGGCTGGGGCCGGGTTCGGCTAGGGCGGAGGGAGGCCTGAGAATGTTTTGGAAGGGGAACTAGAGACTGTCGGGGAGGCGGGGTCTGGGCGAGCGGAGGGCGTGGCGGGCAGATCTGACATTTGAGGCATGCAATCGTGGGGACTTGGAACTGCAGGCATCCCACGAGAGTGTCAGCCACTTCAGTTAAACTTGTGAGCGGGGGCTGGGGAGATAGCTCAGTAGAATTAAGTGCATGGCAAGCACAAGGGCCTGCGTTCAATCCCCGGTTCTGCAAAAAAATAAAAATAAAAAAATAAGCCGGGTGTGGTGGTGCACGCTTGTAATCCCAGCACTTAAGAGGCTGAGGCAGGAGGATCGGTGCGAGTTCAAGACCATCCTGGGCTACAAAACTGAGCTCAAGGCCAGCCAGAAAGAAAGAAAGAAAAAAAGTTGTGAGCACCACGGATATAACTCAGCAGTACAGGGGCTGCCTGGCAATCACATGGTCCTGGGTTCGATTCCCATTGTCAAACATAAAGATAAAGGGGCCAGGGAGATAGCTCAGGGGCACAAGTGCCTGCCTGACAAGTTCAAGGTCCTGTGTTCAATCCCTGGTTCCACAAAATAAATAAATAAAATAAAGGAGTAAAGTTGTGGATATGGCATATCAGCCCTGGGGTTAGGAAAATGGAAAGGAAAAAAATCTTATCACGCAATGCCACACCCTAAAGCTACAATAATTTTCAGGTATTCTCTTCTGGCTTTTTTATTTTGCATATTTAGTATAATTGTGACTTTTACAATTCCTGGATTTTTCAAAGGAAGATAAGAAAAAAAAAGTGCCATACAGCACCTGCCTAGCAAGTGCAAGGTCCTGAGTTTGACTTCTGACATGTGCATGCGTGTGGCACGCGCGCACGCACGCACGCACACACACACACACTATAAAGGGAGAAAAGGAAGCCAAAGTGTAGCTCGGTGGTGGAGCTGTGGCCCAGAATGCAAAGAGGCCCTGAGTTCCATCCTCCACCTCCCAAAAAAGAAACGGAGCTTCAGGAGAATTAAGAGAGCCCCCGTGGTATTGTTTTCCTCTGGATGCCCAATAAATATTAGGGAACAAATGGGTGACAGAAATGAGCTGTGAGGGCTCACACAGTGTTTCCTTTCCCTCTGGAAAGCAGCTGTAAACAACAGCTGTGAGTTTTCTGCTCCCATTTTCAGGACTAAGGGGAGTGTCTGGGGCCGCTGTGCTATCTTCATCCCATAACCCTGTGAAGGATTAGTCTTTCCCTTGAGCCCCACGTGCTAAGTGCTTCTCAAATCTATGCTGGTTGATTTTCCAACAAGTCAGCCCTCAGGAGAGGGACAGAACTTCTGGGGTAAATGGGAAAACATGCTTTTGTGTGTGTGTTTTGTGGGAGCAATTTGTTTTTGTTTTTACCAACACAGAAATTTTACAAATTTTGAGCAAAAATAGTCTATCTTGGGCCAGCGAGATAGCTCAGCAGTCTAAAGCACCTGCTTAGGCAAACTTAGGCAACTGCAGGGACAGCGGTTGTATCTCCAGCACCACATGCTGCACCAGCTCCACCCCCAGGGCAGTCTGAGCTGGCCATAAAATAAAGTTTTTTTAAAAAAAAAACCAAACTGGTCTATCTCAAAATGTTCAAGAAAACAGGAAAAAAAGAGGGAAAGCCAACCAACATGCATCTGCTATGTTTGGTTTGACATCATTTGTCTGAGACAGGGTTTCACTATGCAGTTTAGGCTGGCTTTAAACTCACTTTGTAACCCAAGCTAGCTTCAGAGTCACAGTGATCCTGCTGCCTCCGCCTCTCATATCCACTACCATGCCTGGCTTGTTTTGTTAGGTTTGGTTTGGTTTTGGGGACAAGGTCTCACTATATAGTTCAGGCTGGTCTTGAACTTATACTGTAGTCAAGGTTGGCTTGAACATAAATTGAACCTCTTGCCTTACCCTCCCAGAGTGTAGAGATTACCTGTATGTGCCACCACTCCTGATAAGACTGATTTAATCTTGAGCCAGATAAGCACAAGGCAAAAGAATTATATATGTCTTTTACTAATAAATATAGATATAAAATATTAATCTAGGGACTAAGGGTACAGCTCATTGGTCAAGGAGGACTTACCTAGCTTGTGTAAGGCTCTGGGTAGGATGTCCACTAGAAAAAAAGAAAAAGAAAAAGCTAATTGAATCCACTAGTTTATATAAAAACGCAGTCTCTGGGGAGATAGCTCAGGGGCCCAAATGTCTGCCTGACAAGTGCAAGGTCCTGAGTTCGATCCCTAGTTCTACAAAAAAAAAAAAAAAAAAAAAAATTATAAAAATGCAGTCTCCACATTACTTTGGTCTGGTTTTTTTGTTTTTTGTTTTTTTTTTTACTTTATTTATGTATGTTATGGCCACTCAGCCTGCCCTGGGGGTGGGGCTGGTGCAGCATATGGTGCTGGAGTCCACTTGTTTGTTTGTTTTGCGGGACCGGAGATTGAACTCAGGACCCTACACTTGCCAGGCAAGCATTTATTCTACAGAGCTATTTCCCAGCTCCTCCCCTTTCTTTTTTTGACAGGGATCGAATTGTAAGCTTGCCAAAGCAGGGGCTTTAGACCCCTTGCTGTTGGTTGTTGGTTTTGTACCTTCCAAAATTGAAACTCTACTCATTAAAAAATTCCCTTCTACACACACCCCCACCATTCTTTTGGTCTCTATGACTTGGCTATTCAAATACAATTACTTGTATCTGCTGTTTCTCTTGGTATGTTGGTGTATGTAACAGTTAATCCCAGTGTGTCAACTACACTGGAGTAAGAAATACTTAGCAGATCAGTAAAGCACACTCCTGGTTACATGCCTGGGTAGCTCATGGAGGTGTGGCCTAGGGTACTGTGTAATCGTTGCCTGTTGTTGCCTGTTCCTCTTTGCCGCTGTTTCCTTACTCAGTTTCTTTGGCAACATAAGCTCAGCAACTTTATGCACCATGCCCTTCAGATATAAGACCTCCAAATCATGTAAGGGAAACATTATAACTCTCAACCTGCTAGATGGCTGGTATTCTCCCCTTATGTATTCTCTAAAACCAAAGAATGAATTCTAGGAACAGTGGAAGTTAAGAACAGGAAGTATTTCGTAAAGAAAAAGCTGCCTGCTTAGGCAGAGCGTGGCTAGGATTCAATGGGGCTCCCCAGCACGACATGCCATGACTGGGCATGGTGGTGTGCCCCTGTAATCCCAGGGCTTGGGAGGCTGAACACAGGCAGATGACTATGAGTTCAGTCTTCATAGTGAGACCCTATAGACCCTATACAAAATACAATGCGAGAGAGAGAGGAAGAAGGAAGGAAGGAAGGAAGGAAGGAAGGAAGGAAGGAGAAAGAAAGAAAGAAGGAAGGAAAGAAAGAGCGAGCTAAGAGACAAAAGGGGTCCTGAGTGAGTTGACAGGGACCCTTGTCCTCGAGGGAATTTTATAGAGCAAAACCACTAGGTAAGGTGGGTATGAAGTGGAACAAAATTATTGTCAACTAATAAGATTACAAGTATAGTGATTTAGGTAATTGATTAAGTGAAGGTCAAATGAGGAAACAAGTCATGTAACAAGTGTACTTGGACAGAAATGGACTTTTCATGAAAGGGAGGTTTTGGTCCCCCACCCAAGGTCCCTAAAAATAAAATTTAAAAAAAGCAATCACCACTGTTCATCCCTAGGGAAAGTATGTGTGTGCAGTCATTCCCTTTCTCCTGAGGCCTGACCTTCAACAAATGCACCTCCAGCCACAGTTGTCTTGCACTGATCTCTTACAACTGCCTATAGTATTTCTAGATAATTTAGCTGTCACACTGTAAATAAAATAAAGTCACCAAATAATCCCAATAATCCCAGGGAAATGTTATAATTCCCAACCTGCTAGATGTCCAAAACATTGAGCTCATGTTCTAAAAAAAAACCAAGGAATTAATTCTAGGAACAACAAAGATTAAAAATAGGAAGAATTTCTTGAGCAAAAGAAAACTTCCAAGGCCGGAAAGATGGTTCAGTGGTCTGAAGCACCTGCTTAGGAAAACTTAGGAACTGGAAGGACCGCAGTTCGATCCCCAGAACCACATGCTGTGCCAGCCGCAGCCCCAGGGCAGACTGAGCCAGCCATAATACAAATAAATAGATAAATAAATAAAATAAATTTAAAAATTAAAATTAAAAAAAAAAAAAAAGAAAGCTTCTGTCTAAGAAGGAGAGAAGTGGGCCTGGAATGTGAGCTGCCCTCAGATCCTGTTTGTCAATGGCCTTTTATTGAGCAAAGCCACGAGGTGAGGCAGGTTCAAGGTTGGATAAAAATATGGTCATCCAATAAGATTATAACAATATGGTCACTTAGGTAATATTTGTGGAGGACCGCCTGAGCAGCTCTCCTTGAAAGAAGAGCGACTGTCTCCATTTTGACTGAGCCTGACCCTATTCCCTCGTATTGAAATGTACAGAGCTGGCTAGAACTTCTCATTATCCTTTCAATTGTGTAATGGTCTAGCTGAGGTGCTGGTGGTAATTTTTGAAGATGGCACACGTGTTTCCCTGGTAACAGGATGAAGAGCCAATGCTCCAAGGTGTCAGCTGGGATCGAGCCTTGAGATAGAGGCTATGACTTCCTGGGGCTTGAAAGATTACACATCAGAGCTGAAGCACCAGACTCCCAAAATATTAGATGCTATCTCAATAGCATAATGCAAATTCCTTTGTAAATCTCTAAATATGGCGAAGGTGAATGCAGGCCTCCTACCTAGCCCATCTCACAGCTCACCTTCTTCCCACAATTCTCTTCAGTGCTCACCTTCTTCCCAAAATTCCCTTTTGCAAGCCACTCCCCCTTCTCCAATGAATAAAACCTGAGTACAGCTCTGGGTTGCCCTCTTGGTTCCAGAAAGCCATTTGCATGGCTGGACTTAGGGTCCCTTGGCTCCCCAATAATTATATATATATATATATATATATATATATATATATATATATATATGTGTGTGTGTGTGTGTGTGTGTGTGTGTGTGTGTCTTAGAGTCTTTGTTATCGCTATGGGTTACGCTTGGGAGTGGTAAATTAAAATTAACTTGGTGGAATTCCAATAACGGGTTTTTAGGATTATAAGTTTAGACTTCTTGGGCAGAGATGAGAACCAGAAAGGGACTCTGACATATTGATTAAATGGGGATCGAGTGGGGAGACAGGTCATGTAGCAAGTGCACATGAAACGAACAAGGATTTCTGGGGAGGAATTGGCTCCTCAATCAAAGTGAACTCTTTTTTTTTTTTTCTTTTGAGACAGGGCTTTCCTCTGCAGTTCAGGCTGGCCCTGAGCTCACTCTGTAGCATAGGCTGGTGTCAGGTTTGCAACAATCCTCCTGCTTAAGCCTCCCCGTGCTGGGCTTACTAGGGTGTACCACCATATAGGACTCCCCAAAGTGACTGGTACCTATTTAGAATAGCAATCACTGCTGTTCATCCTTAGGAGAAGAATATGGGTATAGTGGTCCTGAGGCCTAACCATCCAGGAATACACCTTCACCCATAGTTTTCTTCGTTTACCTCAGGAGGGCCCAGCCCTGTTTGACTACCTATAATATTTCTAAACAACTTAGCTGTCTCTAATACTTCTTGGGAGCCAGCCAGGACCATGAACTGAATCTTTCATACCTTAAGCCAAATTCAATCTCTTCAGTTGTGGGTGTTGGGTATTATTTCCCAAAAATGGGCAAGCTGACTAAAAAGCTTCTCAAGACAGCCTGAACTGCATAGTGTAAGGGATATCAGGCAGGAAGACCTTAGTAAACATGAATGGCCAATATCTCGGGATGTTTCAAGCTTCAGTGGGCAAACTTCTTGAGGTGTCTTGTACGAATGCTTGCATGTCTTTAGAGAGAGTCTGTGTTCCATTTTTATCTCTTTTAAGACAACCTGTGTTTGCCAGGGGCGCCAGTGTTGAGCTGAGAACAAGGCCTGTGCTGAAAGGTTGGGGATTGGGAGACTCACTTTCCAAACCTGCCAGGCACTGTACTATCCTCCTTCTACTGAGCTATCTCCCCGGCCCCTGTCCTAAATTAATTCTATGAAAGAAGTACTATGATTGGGGCCGGGGAGATAGCTCAGGGGCACAAGTACCTGCCTGGCAAGTACAAGGTCCTGAGTTCAAACCCTGGTCCCGCAAAAAAAAAAAAAAAAAGTACTATGATTATTTCCAGCTGACCAGTGAGGAAACTGAGGCACAGAGAAATTAAGTAAGTAGCTCAAGGCAGGGCCTGCATGGACAGAAAGAACAAGGAAGACACACCTTTGCTTTTTCCCTAGTTTTTTGTTTTGTTTTTGCGGGACCGGGTTCAAGCTCACAACCTTGCACTTGCCAGGCAGGCACTTGTGCCACGGAGCTATCTCCCCAGCCCTCCCTACTTCTTCCACTGGCTTCACTACCTCCTGTCGGGCATAACTGGTTTTCCTCTGAGCAGCGCCACCACTGCCGTTCCCCAACTAAGAGCAGTCAACCAGAAACTGAAACCTTTACAAACTGAACTACAATACACTTTTCCTCCTTTAATTTCACGTTTCATATATTTCGTCTCAGCAAGGAGAAAAGTAACTAAGACAGCGGCACAGGTCTATAATCTAGCTGCTGAGAAGGCTGAGGCAGTAGGACCACAGGTCAGAAGCCAGCCTGGACAAGTTAGTGATACCTTGTCTCAGAATGTAAAATAAAAAAGCCTGGAAATACTAAGGATTTACTAGCTCCATCAATCTCCAATGCCAAAAATAAAATTATTTTTGAAAGCAAGACATTAATAATTAGACATGTACATATATACAAATCAGCAGGAAAAAGCCCAGACAGGGTTGGGGGAAGCAAGACAAAGACTTAAAAAAAAAAAAA
>PVKN010004153.1:0-34452 GCA_004027915.1 Capromys pilorides
ACCTCGGTCTCATCTCCCCGTTACTGCCTCCACCCCCGGTTTGCTGGGTAACCAAAGAACCAGGACTGAGGGGTTCTAATATCAACCGGGAAAGCGGTGGCCTACGACTCTGCCAGCAGCCGCCGCCACCACCACCACCACCACGCGCGCGCACACACCACACACACACACACACACACACGCACACGCACACACACACACACACACACACACACACACACACACACTGCCCTTCCCTCCTAGGCAGTATGGGGTTCTAGGTTGTTGTAGTGGGACTGCTGTTTAGGGTTGGAGCCTCAAGTGCTGGGAGGCACCCTCTACAAGTTGGGAGGATGGAGAGGCCCCGCGCCCCCAAAGCTTGGGAGCGGCTGGAAGATAGGGCTGACGGGAGCGGGGGAAGGGATGGGGGGCGGGGGCGGTGCTGCTGCTCCTGAGCCGCCAGGCCCAGGAGTGGCGGGCAAAGAGGAGGGGATGTCGCTCTCCATCTGTCCCCTTCTTTCTCCACAGCCACTCAGGATGAGGGTCCGGCCCTGCCTGCTCGCGCTGGGGCCCCTCCGCCCAGCCCCAGTCTAACTGCCCCCGCCCCCAGGCCTCGCCCGGCCCCCAGGCTCGAAGCCGGCTCTCCAGCCCCAGGATGCGCTGAGCCGCCGGGGGGCTGGGGCCGCGCCAACTACATGCATGTCCCCCGGGGGCAAGTTCGACTTTGACGACGGGGGCTGCTACGTGGGGGGCTGGGAGGCGGGGCGGGCACATGGCTACGGCGTGTGCACCGGGCCCGGCGCCCAGGGCGAGTACAGCGGCTGCTGGGCGCACGGCTTCGAGTCACTGGGCGTCTTCACCGGGCCGGGTGGACACAGCTACCAGGGCCACTGGCAACAGGGCAAGCGTGAAGGGCTGGGCGTGGAGCGCAAGAGCCGCTGGACGTACCGCGGCGAGTGGCTGGGCGGGCTGAAGGGGCGCAGCGGCGTGTGGGAGAGCGCGTCCGGCCTGCGCTACGCCGGGCTCTGGAAGGACGGCTTTCAGGACGGCTACGGCACCGAGACCTACTCTGACGGAGGTGCGGGCCCGACCCGCTGCTGTCCACCTTCGCGTCCGCGTGCGCCCCCACCGGCTTGCCCTGCGGTGCCTTCCGGAGCCATGTGCCCTCCACTCCCTGCTGCTCCCCACACATGCGCCCCTGCGCCTGTCTTCTGTTTCTCCATGCACCCATCTCTCCCCCATACCGCTTCCCTTCCTATGACAAGGGCCCCACTTCTCTGCATCTCCCATCAGCACGCGCATGCCTTCTTCCTTTGACTGTCTCCCGCCAGCTTCCGCCGGCTCTGCCTGCGTGTCTGCTAACACCTCTGCCCCAGTGAGCATGTCCCTCAGTCCTGTTTGCCTGTTACGAGCCTATCTTGTACCACCCACCCCCAACACACACACACACTGTATCAGCCAGTCCCTCACACCGTTATCCATCGCACACCCCCAGCCTGCCTGCCCTGCCTTCTGTCTACCCAGAGTGCCAGCATCCACGTGTCTCCTGCTTCCTGCTCTTTAGGGCTCGGCCATGCTTTGCGACCCAGCCTGGTCTAGATGCCTCCCCCAGGACACTTCCAAGCCTCCAGACCAGCTCCCCCCAGCTCTCCCACCTGACACTTAGGTTTCAGAGCGTTTGGGGTCTGGGATGCGAAGAGCCCGAGCGCCGTGTTCTGACTCTCTTCATCCCTACTCTGCCCACAGGCACCTACCAGGGCCAGTGGCAGTCTGGAAAGCGCCACGGCTTCGGGGTGCGCCAGAGCGTGCCCTACCATCAGGCAGCGCTGTTACGCTCACCCCGCCGCACCTCCCTGGACTCCGGCCACAGCGACCCCCCGACGCCGCCCCCACCCCTACCCCTACCAGGCGAAGAGGGAGGCAGCCCAGCCTCTGGCTCCCGGGGCGGCTTCGTGCTAGCTGGGCCAGGGGACGCCGATGGCGCATCCTCCCGCAAGCGCACCCCAGCAGCAGGTGGATTCTTCCGCCGCTCGCTTTTGCTCAGCGGGCTCCGGGCCGGTGGGCGCCGCAGTTCCCTGGGCAGCAAGCGGGGATCCCTGCGCAGTGAGGTGAGCAGCGAGGTGGGCAGCACCGGACCACCGGGTTCCGAGGCCAGTGGGCCCCCAGTCCCAGCGCCTCCCGCCCTTATCGAGGGCTCAGCCACTGAAGTGTACGCGGGTGAGTGGCATGCTGACAGGCGCAGTGGCTTCGGCGTGAGCCAGCGATCCAACGGGCTGCGCTATGAGGGCGAGTGGCTGGGCAACCGACGGCACGGCTACGGGCGCACTACCCGACCGGATGGCTCCCGTGAAGAGGGCAAGTACAAGCGCAACCGGCTGGTGCACGGAGGCCGTGTTCGCAGCCTCCTGCCTCTGGCCCTACGTCGAGGCAAAGTCAAGGAGAAGGTGGACAGGGCCGTCGAGGGTGCCCGTCGAGCCGTGAGTGCTGCTCGCCAGCGCCAGGAGATTGCCGCTGCCAGGTGGGCCAAGAGAAGTGGGCGCTCTAGGTACAGGAAAGAAGAGAGACCTAGGGCTTGGTGGGAAAGAGCATGCTTAGGCATGCTTAGGCCAGGCAGTTGTAGCCCTTGAGCTTGGGGTGTTTATATCTGAGGCTACAGGTGGATGTGGGTGTGACTGAGTGGCTGGGTGGTTGCTGAAATGCAAAACTGTCTCAGTGTCTTCTGTGTGTGGAGATGTTTGTCTACTGAATCCATCGTTCTGTGTGGGAGAATCAACGAGCCTTCTTTGTTCCTGCCCAGAGACCTCTTGAAACTGACCTGCCACTGATCTTCCTCTTGCAGCCCACCCAGCCTTCTGGCCTCAAGCTGGGAACATCAGCCTTGGGCAGAACTGAGAGTGGTTTCCTTCCTAACTGTGCCCCAGCCAGGCAGCATTCCAGCCTTGGGTCTTGGGGAGGTTTAATTTATGCAGTCTGTCTACCCATCTGAAAGAGCTTCCCCTGACTTTATCCCATAGACGAAGCTATGGGGAAGGATTACCTATAAATGAAAATTTCTTTCTTTAAATCAAATTACATTTCCATGCATCAGAAACCTTGATATTCAAAGCAGTGCTTCCTAATAATAATATAATGTAAGCCAAATATGGCTTTATAAATCTTTTATTAGCCACATTCCAAATAAAAAGAAATGGGCAAAATGGTTTTTTAATATTTCTATTAGTGGCCAGGGATATAGCTCAGTGGCATAAACACTTTTCTGGCAAGCGCAAATCCCAAGTTCAATCCCCAGTACTGAAAAAAAAAAAATCCGTTAAGCCAGTATAAGCAAAATATTTTAATTTGTAGAATAAACACTTGCCTAGCTAGCACAAGGGTCTGAGTCCAATCCTCAATTTAAAAAAAAAAAAAAAAATATATATATATATATATATATATTTCAATTCATAATCAATATAGTTATTGGGATTATGTATTCCCATTGGATCAAATCTTTGAAATCTGACATGTAAATTATACTTAAAACATCATTTTCATTCAAACTAGTCACATTCCAAGAGTTTAATAATCACCTATGACTTGTGACTCCGGAATTAGATGCCAAAGGCGTAAAGAAAGGCAAAAACCTTTTGTAATTGGATCCACGGGCTATTTATGAAGCTCACAATTTGAGTGTTTACATATTGAAGTTTTTTTTAAAAAAGATGAGAGTGTAGTTAAGGGATTTTATTAACATTCAAAATGAGACCAGGTATGGTGGCACAGTCCAGTAATCTTAGCACTCTGGAGGTTCAGGCAGGAGGACTGTTGTGAGTTCAAGGCCAGCCAGGGCTACAAAGTGAGCTCAAGGCCAGCCTAAACTGCATAGTGAGACCCTGTCTCAAAAAGACCAAAAAAAAGAAAGAAAGAAAAAATCAAGGCTGTTTCAGAGAGCTTGATAGAGATGTTCAGGATATGTCCAAATAAAATTCATTGCCTGGCAAGCACAAAGTCCCAAGTTTGATCCCCAGTACCACACACACATATAAATTTGTATAATAAGTTACAGTTTCTATGTGTTTATATATGAGAGTGTGTGTGTGTGTGTGTGTGTGTGTGTGTGTGTGTGTGTTTATGCCTCAGTATGAACATGTCAAATCTAGAGTAATGCCTGTGCCAGAGAATATATATCTGCAGATGTACCTGAATGTCTGGTTGTTGGGATCCAGGACTTTAAGGCAGGGAAGGGAGGTGGAAGGCAGAGCAATAGGGAGCATTTTGGGTTAGATAAGGTGGAGGCTTGTACAAGAAAAAACTGATCTCAGTAACTAGAGGATTAGGCTGTAGGAAGGGGCTGGTTGGTCTCCCCGGCAACAGGCCTGCAAACTCTGATTGGCTGCTGGCTGCCATAGGAACAGCACAGCCTCAGCAGCAGGTGCCTCTGCCAGGTAGCTTCAGCCTCGTCTTGATCCCTGAGCACAGACTAAGTCTACTGCTTAGACTTCATCATCCACACCCTCCAGACACAAAAACACAGGCCCTTGTCATGTTGCGGTTATCAAGAGAACCCAATAAAATCCAAGACTATGATTTTATACACTGCCCCAAACCCCAACACCAGCTCACTTTCAGGACAAACAGCAAAGAACAAGATTATTTGAAGTCTTTCCATAAATAGGAGTTAGACCTGAGACTTCAGTGGACACCACTATCCTTTGGGTCCAGGTTGCCTTTTTAAGCCACAGGCCTATGGCCAGAAGCACTCAGGGGTCTTGAACCATTCAAACCCATAGCAAAATCCATCTGATTGTCTCTGCTCCTTTGTGCCACACTTCAGTCAGGATTATATGACTAATTTAACTATTGCAAGCCATCTATAACCAATAGCAGAGAGGGAAAGGGAAGGAAAGATAGAAGAAGCATCTGGCATCAGGAAAACTGAGAAACAACAATGGGCAAAAGACGGATAGTGCTTCAAGGTGACCTGTACATAGGGAGCAGAATAAGATGGAACAGGGGTGTAGAAGCTTACCCATAAAGAATAAGTGCAATACAGAGAAAAATACTGGCAGAGAGAAGAGGATGCAATTGTAGCATAGAAGGGAGATCCACCCTTATTCCAGTTCTGAAGCTCAGAAAAGCATAAGGCAGGGCAGGGGAACAGTGCCAGTGACAGAGTGGGGAGAACAGTGTGATAAGAGGCCAAAAAAGAAAAAAGCCAAATGGGAAAACTGTCCTGGAAAAGGTAGGATTAAATAATGAGGGCTAGCAATGGCAAGGGGAAGAGGGGAGAAGGAACAAGGGAGTAGGGCAGGGGAGAGGTGGACCTGTAAGGAAGGAAGGATCGTGGTACAGGACAGTCTTCTGGACCCCACAGGGAGGAACCTGAACAGAGAGGGTGTGAGAGGTTGTTAACAACAGGAGGTACTGCAAAGAGGGCTATCAGCAGAGTTAGCATCAAACTGAACTGCAGAGGATGTGCTAGAAAAAACTCAGTTGTCACTAGGCAGAGAACAGGGCAGCAGTGGAACAACAGTTTGGAGAGGGCCTGGCCCCTGCCACTGGAAGGAGGAAGTGTTACTACAGGATGCCAGGGTAGCAGGTGTGAGAAGAGCAGGAGGGTGTGATGGCAGCAAGCAGCCCAGTCCAGGAGAGGAAATGAAAGTGAGCTTCTACGGCCTGCTATCCTGGCAGAGCATGAGGCAGGGTAAAGACTCCAGAGGCCAGCTCAGATCATATCTA
Organism: Capromys pilorides; assembly: GCA_004027915.1. Lineage (NCBI taxonomy): Eukaryota > Metazoa > Chordata > Mammalia > Rodentia > Capromyidae > Capromys > Capromys pilorides. Next base: position 5,698 of record PVKN010004153.1, read on the forward strand.
ATGATGTAATATGGTGGGGACATGGATGAGGGGGCTGGGGTGTCTGAGCAGTTGAACTTGGTTGATCCACTGAGGCTCTATCCCATGGGATCTAACAGGGCAGCAGATGCCCTCCTAAAGGCTGTGGCAGCCAGCAGCATTGCTGAGAAGGCCGTGGAGGCAGCACGAATGGCCAAACTGATCGCAGAGGACCTCCAACCCATGCTAGAGGCTCCAGGTGAGGTGTGGGCAGCCTAAGGAATGGGTGAGCCCCTGGAGGGCCAGGGAGGCTCAGATGATTACAAAGGGGATGGCAAGCACCACCAGAAGTGGAGGGAGGCGGAAGCCAAGTTAACAGTCCAAGGGTGTAGAGCGTAGGGACTACACCCAGTTGTTGGGTGGGACTGAGAATTATGGAACAGGCTAATGGAGTGTCAGGTCTGGTGTTCAGAAGCTAGGAGCCTGAGGATACCAAAGACCTGGGAAGTGCCCCAGAGGCTGCAACTGCTTAGGCAAGTCCCACTGATGCTTAGCTGTCCCTACCCAGGCCGCAGACCCAGGCGGGACTCAGAAGGTTCCGACACAGAACCCTTGGATGAGGACAGCCCTGGGGTGTATGAGAACGGACTGACCCCATCAGAGGGCTCCCCAGAACTGCCCAGCAGTCCTGCCTCCTCCCGCCAACCCTGGCGACCCCCTGCCTGCCGGAACCCACTGCCACCTGGAGGGGACTGGGGCCCCTTCTCCAGCCCCAAAGCTTGGCCTGAGGAGTGGGGGGGCCCAGGTGAGCAGGCGGAGGAATTAGCTGGCTATGAAGCTGAGGATGAGGCTGGGATGCAAGGGCCAGGGCCCAGAAATGGTTCCTCACTCCTTGGAGGCTGCAGCGACAGTTCAGGAAGTCTTCAAGAGGAGGAGGGTGAAGATGAAGAACCCTTGCCCCAGCTGAGGGCTTCAGGGGGCTCAGAGCCTGAGCCTGTTGCCAGTCCAGTCCTGAGGACCACTTCCCCAAGGGGTCTGGATGCCAGGTGCCTAATGGAAGAATCTGAGGAGCCTGCTGCAACTGAGAGGCCTGCCCAGCCGGTGAGACATCCCTGGTCCCTATTTTCAAAGCCTGGCCTCCCACCCTTCTAGACCTCTGTCGATCTCCTGGGGGGCTTTGATTTCATGCCAGACTAGTCTTGGATCACATCCCACTGCAAAAAAATAGCCAACTTCAAAGATGGAAGGAATCTTGGAGACCTTCAAGTCCAGCTCCCTCATTTGACAGATGGGGTAACTGAGGCCCACAGCAGTTAAAGTAACTTTCCCAATGTTACAAACTAATAATTAATGGTAGAATCAGAACATATTTGCCTGTTCTCCTTCCATATCATTTCCAGCTCCCAGTTTCCTACTCCACCCCCACCCCCACCTCCGCACTTTCTCTCTTTGGTGCCCAGAAATAAAAAAAGAAAAAATTCTTCCCTCCCTACCCTCACTCTCCCTCCCTCTCCTGGGAAGAAGGAAAATAGGAAAAAAGGCAGAAGACCAGAAGAGGCAGAGTTTCTCCTCAACCCTATGCTCTGATTGGCTTCCAGGCCATCTTCTGTTTCCTAGCAACCACATCCTCACCCCCTCCATCCCTCTGCCTTACTGCAGTACTGGCTGCTGCTGCTAATGTCTGCTACTAAGGCCCAGGCACCTTCTGCCTGGGCCACATGTTATGCTGATAGGAAGGGAGTGTAGGGAGGAGGGAGAAAGTCTTGAGAGTGCCAGAGCAAAGGTGGGGCGTTACCTGGGAGAAGGGGTTGTTTTGAAATACTAAACAAAGGTTGAAGATTCACCTGCTGTCTGCAGGGAGGTGTCTGGGACCTTCAGCTTTGTTACTGAAGCCCAGACAGCGAGGCAGGACATAGCAATGGATGTGGTCCTTGGGGACTGAGGCTGCTTCCCCTCCCCCCCTTCTCTCTCTAGGGAGCTGCCAACCCGCTAGTGGTGGGAGCCGTGGCCCTCCTGGACCTCAGCCTGGCATTCCTGTTCTCCCAGCTCCTCACCTGAGGCTACTTCCTGGCCTACTTCTGGCTTTGGTTGCTTGCCTCTTCACCCTTTTGGCCTGCCTTTCTTGTCTTCTCATCCTGGTTGTTTTTGCACCTATCTTTCCTTTCCCTTCTGTTCCCATTTGTTTTTGTCTCTTGCTTTGCCTTCCTTCTCTTCTTTCAGATTCTGTCCTTTATCCTGACCCCTCTCTTTCTCCCTCACCTCCTTCTTCTCTAGATTGTTTACATATGAAGGGCTTTTCTCTCTCAGAGATGCTCTCTGAGACACACAAATCTAAGTCAGACCATTGCCCCTTGCCCTCCTGACCTTTTCTTTAAACCTACACTTGGCTGAGGGTGGGGATTTGGTATCCTGAGGAGTCTCCTGGAAGCTGAATGGAGAGTAAGAAGAAAATGGAAATGAGGTGACTGAATGTTGGACAAACTGCTGGCTGAGGCCTGTGGCCCAAGTGAAAAGGCTGGGGGAGGCGCTGCCTCCTTCTCTTACCTTGGAGGGTATTTACCTCACCTCCCAGGACCCAGCTAGGTTCTGGCCTAACTTGATCCTCCCTGGAGGAAGCTAAAAGAAGGAAACAAGAGAACAAGGTCCTAGGTTCTCCCTTTCTTTCCTCTACAGCCAATCCCTTTACAGACCCTCTTCGAGGGCATACAATGCCCAGAGCAACGTATAAAGGAACGACCACACCCACCCTTCTCGGGCTTTGCCACTAACCTTTCTGCTCTTCTGTGTCCCTTAAAAGTTTATTTGGTTGGTCTGGATTCACTTGTGGCCTTTGATTAAATTCCTATAGGGCCTGAAGAAGACACTTCTACTGCAGAGGGTTAGAGGCTTTTAAGCCAGGACCCTGCTCCCAACTCTGGCATTTGTAGCAGGGGAGATATTTCTGGGGGGATAAAACCAAGCAAGCCAACAGGAGTTCATGGGCAGCAATTGGGACAAGTCTAGTAGTCTCCAAATGGGTTCTGTCCCTCCTCCCACCACGTCTGAATCTTGTGGAATGGGAAATAGCAGACAGAGGGGATCAAAGGAAGCTGCTCTCTCAGATCCTCTCTTCCCTGGAGGGGTGGAGGTAGGCTTCAGACCTAGGTTGAGGTAGGTGGGGTGACCTGTGGGAGACTGCTGGCTGATACCTTTTCCCCCCAGGGGCAGGAAGCCCTAGAAAGGGGACTGTAGGGTCCCCTGGGATCCTTCCTCCCTCCCCTGCATGAGGCAGAGACCACTGTCTGCCAACCCCCTCCCTCAAGGAATGGCCTTGCCGGAGAATGCCCACCACACACGCCCTCTTTTTTTCTAGTCAAACTCTGTTTACTCCTTGGCCTGCCTCCCCCCTTCCTTCCCTTTCAACCTTTACTTCTGATTTCTATTTCATGGAATTTGGGATTGAAGTTATACAACAGTGCCGCCAACACCAAGTCTTGCAGGAAAAAAATACAAAGAAATTTAACAAAAAATATATTAATAAAAAAGTTCAAAAAACGGGGGATCAGCATCTCCTTTGGGCTGCGACGGCTTCAAAACCCAAACCCTTTGGGGCTTTCCGGGCATGAGAATGTAAAATGTTGATCATATAGTCCTGTACTCCGCGCTGACAAAAGCTCCATCCCCTAAGGCGGCTGAGGTCGGAAGCCTCACGAGGGCGGGTCCCGTGGTGAAGGCGGGGAGAGGGAAGGACCCGATTAAGTTCCAACCCCTACTGGGCCCAGTACCAGGAAGCGCTGGGGGGTAGAGAAACTTAGAACTGAAAACAGGTGAGATTTGGCGTTGTGGGGCGGGAAAACGGAAGCGGCTAGACATGGAAATGGCGGGAAGGGATCTTAATAAAGCAGCAACGTAGGGCTCTGGAAGGAGGAAAAGGCTAAGCTGCTTGTGATGGGACACCAGGTGGGGGAGGAAGGGCATGTGGCGCACGCTCGGTAGGAACAGGCTGAGTAGGAACTGGCTAGGGGCGGAGACGCATGCGTGGTGCGAGCCCTTTGGGCGGCGGCATTTGGAGACTTGGGTGGGCAAAGGTAGATGTCGCCTCAACTTCACCGTAGCGGTGGCACCTGAGCCCTGAAGATCTTGGCATGGGACAAGGCTGACCACCTTGCTAAAGAATGTTAAAGCCTTCTTCACTCCTGGGCTCCGGCCCCCTCCTCCAGAATGGCGATGTCTTCGCTAAAACTTCACGACCTCATCGAGCAGATTCGCGGGGCCAAGACCCAGGCCCAGGAACGGGAGGTGATCCAAAAGGAATGTGCCCATATCCGGGCGTCCTTCCGTGATGGGAACCCAGTGCAAAGGCACCGCCAGCTGGCCAAGCTGCTCTACGTGCACATGTTGGGCTACCCCGCCCACTTTGGACAGGTAATGGCCACAGATACCTCCCTCTGGAGTTTGAGGCCAAAGGTTAATGAGACAGGGACCTAGACCTGCTCACAGGTATATGTGCCTCGATTGTTTTCATCTTCCAGTTCCTGAGTCCTCACCATGCACTGAAAAACCTTACCCATTGCAGCCCATATTTGATTTTTTTTTTTTTCGGAACCGGGGTTCAAACTCACGCTCTTAGACTTGCCAGGCAGGCACTTGTGCCACAGAGCTATCTCCCCAACCCCTGCAGCCCCTATTTGTCATCCCGCCTAAACTCTTCTCTTTCTGACCTCCTCTTTCCTTGCCCATCCTCCTCGACTCCTAGGTCATTGAAACTGCCCAACAGCCTGAATCTCAAGCATCTTCTTTGGCTGATGAGGGTGGTGGTTATGATGTCCCATGTTACAGTCATCTGGTGTCAAGACAGTGGGATGTTAGTGTCTCTTGTTTCACCCCTGCTCTTCTTGGTCTGCCCCCTTCTCTACAGATGGAGTGCCTGAAGCTGATTGCTTCCCCCCGATTCATAGACAAGAGGGTGGGCTACCTGGGGGCCATGCTTCTGTTGGATGAGAGGCACGATGCCCACCTGCTTATTACCAACAGCATCAAGAAGTGAGAGGATTCTGGGGAAACTTGAAATCAGGGAGATGGGAATGGAAAACAAATCCCAGGGTACTGCCTGCTATGTGGAGGCCTGGTTTTCTCAGAGGCTTGACTCTCCATCCTCCCAACCCTGCAGCGACCTGAACCACGGGATTCAGCCAGTTCAAGGCCTGGCTCTGTGCACGCTGAGCACCATGGGCTCTGCTGAGATGTGCCGGGACCTGGCCACAGAGGTAGAGAAGCTGCTCCTGCAGCCAGGCCCCTATGTACGCAAAAAGGTGAGATGGAGAGCTTTAGGCACTTGTCGCTCCAGAAACTCTCGCTGGTCTACCAAGTAGGAGGGATGAGGAGCCCTGCCTGGTGGACTCCTGCCCTATCTGAGACCTCTGACCCCTGCAGGCTATTCTGGCTGCTGTGCACATGGTCCGCAAAGTTCCTGAGCTCTCTGACATTTTCCTTCCACCTTGTGCCAAACTGCTTCATGAGCATCACCATGGTAAGGCCACCGGGTTTCCCATCCTCTGCTTCAGGTCTGGCTATAGACAGAAGTAAAACACAGGACAGGAACACCAGCTCTTAGGACAAAAGCTTGCATACACAAGACATGCAAGCAGCAGACTCTCCTGTGCCCTGGCCCACCACTCACTCCCCACCCTGACCCCAGGCATCCTGCTGGGCACCATCACGCTGATCATGGAGCTCTGCCAACGAAGCCCTGCAGCTCTCAGGCACTTTCAAAAGGTGGGCTGGTGAAAGAGGGGCAGTGGTAGAGGACTGGGGCATAAGGTTGAGAGAGTGAGGATGGATGCGCAGACAAGGCCGTGCCCTCCTTCCAGGTGGTACCCAAGCTGGTGCAGATCCTCCGAACGCTGGTGACAACTGGGTACTCCAGAGAGCATGGCATATCTGGAGTCAGTGACCCTTTTCTACAGGTAAGGGAATTTCCCCGTTGTGTCCCTAGAAAAGAAGGCTTAGCAGTAAGACCACTGCCAGTGGTCACCTCCTAGAGGTCACTTTGGCTCAGAGTCTTGGGCAGGAGGATGGCAAGCTCAGGATTGCTCTGGTTATACCAGGACCAGTTGGAGGAGAGTGGATGATTAAAGTTCAGAAAATTCAGTTTATAAAAATAAAAGCTTGGGGCCAGGGAGATAGCTCTGTGGCACAAGTGCCTGCCTGGCAAGTGCAAGGTCGTGAGTTCGAACCCCAGTCCTGCCAAAAAAAATAATAAATAAAAAATAAAAGCTTGTCCTTAACTCCCCTGACCTCCACACAAAGGACCTGTAGAGATGATGAGGGATGGCAGGCTCTAAAAGGCTGAGCCTGCAACGTTGGATTTTTCTCTTCTGGTCAGCAACTATTAACTCCTTCACCTTTCACCCATTAACCCAACCTTAGGTCCAGATACTTCGTCTGCTTCGGATCCTGGGCCGGAACCATGAGGAAAGCAGCGAGACCATGAATGACTTACTGGCCCAGGTGGGCACTCAGAAGGGGACCACAGCTTAGACACCCCTGTGGAGGGCAGATGGGGTCCACCAGCCCAGGGTATCCCTCACATGGACTCTGACTATGCGGCAGTCATGGAAACACCCCTTCATCTTCTCTAATCATTAAAATCTATGCAGGAAGGACTTAGGCAGTTACAGTGCCAGTGCCTCAGTGCCCAGGCTGGCCCTAGCACATAATAGGGCTTGGGGAGCACTGTTGGAATGAAGCTGTGGAATGAAGACAAGTGAAAAACAGGACAGGACCATCAGGACCCTAGGATGGAGAAAAAGTCCTGTACATGTGCATCTCCTTCCATCCAATTAGGTGGCCACCAACACAAACACCAGCCGAAATGCTGGCAGCGCAGTCCTGTTTGAGACAGTACTCACCATCATGGACATTCATTCTGCAGCTGGTTTACGGGTATCATCCCATATATTCTTCCACTGGGCCCTACCTGCCACCCCCCTCAGCCAGGCACATGTAGGCCCTGTTCACTGGCTTCCCCCTGCCACCCCGGGGCCCTATGCTGTGTGGCTCCTACTCCTGAGTGAATAGGTTGTGTCTTCCTTGAATGTCCCAGCTCTCTGTCCCCCACAGGTTCTAGCTGTCAACATTCTTGGCCACTTCCTGCTCAACAGTGATAAGAACATTAGGTAAGAACCCTGGTGTCCTGCTAGGCTGTACCACTAAACCCTAACCCTCTGCACTTCTCCCACTGGAAGCTCCCAATCTACCTACCTCTTACCGTTATACCCAGGGCAGGACAGATTGTCAGGGCTGTTGGTCATGGTATCACACAGCCTTTCCCACTCTGGCCAGGTATGTGGCCCTGACCTCTTTGCTGAGGCTGGTACAGTCTGATCACAGTGCTGTGCAGCGACATCGGCCCACCGTGGTGGAATGTCTGCGGGAAACTGATGCCTCCCTCAGCCGGTAAGCAGACACAGGACAAGAGAACAGAGAACTCAGTGTCTGGTGGCCAAGATCCAGACCGGCTCAGAGCAGCAGGGTGACCTAGGATAAATGCAGACACCTTTTTCTTCCCCCAGACGGGCCCTGGAACTGAGCCTGGCTCTAGTGAACAGCTCCAATGTGCAAGATATGACGAAGGAGCTGCAGGCCTTTCTCGAGTTCTGCCCCCTGGAACTTCGGGCTGACTGTGCCTCAGGCATCCTGCTGGCTGCAGAGAAGTAAGGGGACAAGTGCCAAGAGGCAGGGAGGGTGCAGTCTCAAAGGGATAATGCCAGGTCTAATTAGCTGTGTCTCCTAGGTTTGCTCCAACCAAGCAGTGGCATATAGACACCGTCCTGCATGTGCTGACAACGGTGAGCAGGGCGGGCTAGAGCTGGGCAAGAGTGGGCAGAGTTCATCCCACTGACAAGCTACCCACCCCACTCCAGGCCGGCACCTACGTGCGGGATGATGCAGTTGCCAACTTGACCCAGCTGATTGGAGGTGCCCAGGAGCTACATGCCTACTCTGTGCACCGCCTCTACTATGCCCTGGCAAGGGACATCTCTCAGGTACCATCCCTACTTGCCACAGTTGAGGGCTGCCCAGTAACTCCCTAGCCCCTCTTGGGCCCCTTTCCTGCGCTGGGTTCTGAACTGTTTTTCCCTCAGGGACACAGCTATTTATTGCAGGAGACACTGCAGAACAGAGCCAGCCACCAGGCATGGTCTAGGGTGCTTGTAACCCCAAGCAGTCTGGCAGGCTGAGGCAGCAGGATCCTAAATTGAAGTCCACTCAGGGCAATTGAGTGACTTATTGAGACTCTGTCACAGAATAATAACTGCTGCAGATATAGCACAGAGAAGGCCTTGGGTTCAATCCTCAATACAAAAAAAGCACCCTGCCTTTTATTTAGAATACCTGGGCTCCTGTCCTGGCTGTGTAAACCTCAGATTAATTTAACCTCTTTTAGACCCCATAGGCTGTTTTCTATTGTGCCTACCTCCCAGAGCTGCCTAGAAAACCAAATGAGACAGATAAAATGTATGTACTTATTTTACTTCACCTCAAATGCAGATTGAATTAACTGGCACTGGCCAGTATCTACAAACCCCTTCCCCTTTTTGTTTTTTTGAGACAAGCAGCTTAGACTGGCTTCAAATTCAGTTCTCCTAGGGGCTGGGGAGATTGCTCTGTGGTACAAGTGCCTGCCTGGCAAGGGCAAGGTTGGGAGTTCAAACCCCAGTCCCACCAAAAAAAGAAAAAAAAGTTCAGTTCTCCTGGCTCAACCTCCTGAGTCCTATTATACTATTGCAGGCATCTGCCACCACACCCCACTGCCTAGCCTCCTTTTCCATCTTAAGGTGGGCTGATACCACCCACCTTCCTCAATACAAGGACAGCCCCAGGCTCCATCACGTAGTTAGGCCATGTAGTTCTCAAGCCTAGCCACCAGAGCGCAGTAGCAACTCAGGAACTGGCTAGAGCCTGCCGGCCAACTTCCTTTTCCCACCCTGCCAACCCCGGATCTGTATACCCTGCCTAAGGAATGTTTGGGCTAGAGGAGAGGACAGGACCCCAGACACTTGTCCAACAGTGTTTCTCCCACACAGCAACCTCTGGTCCAGGTGGCTGCCTGGTGCATAGGGGAGTATGGGGACTTGCTGCTGGAAACCTGTGAGGAAACTGAACCTGTTCAGGTAAGACCTATGTAGTAGGTGTCCTGAGGGACTCACGACAGGAAGCAGGTCTGGGCCCAGGGTCACCACCTGCATCCATACCTGAAGGTAGAAGAGGAAGAAGTGTTGGCACTACTGGAAAAGGTGCTGCAGTCCCACATGTCCCTGCCAGCCACCCGTGGATATGCCCTCACAGCCCTCATGAAGCTCAGCACACGGCTCCGGGGAGACACCAAGTAAGAAGCAGTTCCAGGCAATCAGAAGAGTTCTCTGCACTGCTCCCCAGTTTCTAAGTTCTCCAGGAACACATACTCTTATTCCAGCTTTTGAGCCACATATCTTGGGTGTCTTATTCTGTGGGGACTCCCACTTCACTGCCACATCCTAGAGTGAAGGGCAGGACCAACTGCCACTGCCACTCACATGCTACACTCGTCAGCCGTATCCGCCAGGTGGTGTCCATCTATGAGAGCTGTATGGATGTGGAGCTGCAGCAGCGGGCCGTGGAGTATAACATGCTTTTCCAGAAGTACGACCACATGAGGTAGGCCCAGCAGTCTGCTATTGTGTAGGCGTCAAATCCCTACCCTGCCCCAAATGTCCCCTTCCAGATCTGAGGCTTTCAATCTTCCCTGTATCCTTCCTCTTCCAGACAGAGCCATCCACCCAAGCTAGGCTGCCTCCCTACCCTCCAATAAGCAAGTGTGCCATCTTAGGCAGTCACAGGACACTTCAGGCCCTCATGTGCCCGGGGCGCTCCATGTTCCTAGCCCTCCTGCCAGATGCATCCTGTGCAAGGTACGGGGTTCACACACACAAAAAACACTTTTATTCCATCGTTTCAGAGCTGCCATCCTTGAAAAGATGCCCCTTGTAGAGCATGGTAGCGCTCAGGCTGATGAAAAAGCAAAAGGAAGCAGAGAAACAGCCCAACTTTATGAAGATCAGGCCCTTGTCCCCACACAGCCCCAGGTGAGGAGGCTAGAGGCCCTAGAGCAGTGGTGGTTTTAAGACAAACGATGTTAACCCATGAATTTTCCCTAACTAGAGCCATAGTATTCAGGTTCAAATGCAGTTGAGATTGCTGTTTCACCTTCACTGCCCTACCACAAGGACCGGGTTGGACTTCTATGCCCACACCTGATCCATCCACCCTTTTCCCCCCAGACCTCAAAGCTTTCAGATCTGCTAGATCTCCTGGATGATACTTCTGGGGGCACCTACCAGGCACCCCTTCTGAAGCCCTCCCCAGAGAGTGGCTTAGTACACCTCCTGGATCTCCCCTGCACGCCTCCACCCCCAGGTAAACCTCAGTAATGGGGCCACATCGTAGAAGTGTGGGTGGAAATGCACTTTCTCCTATGCAGCCACAGACTGCAGCTTGCATATCCTGTGTGCTCTGCCCTCAACCTAGTCAGTCCATCTTGGTATGGTAAGGGTTCATTCAATCATGCTGGTCCCCTCTGTCCATTCTTTGGTGTCTTTCTTGCTCAGACTTCTTCCCCACCCTGTAGGACCCTGCTTCCTCCTCAGCCCTGCTCGTGCCACTTTCCCAGTGCCCACTCCACTGGCCCCTCACTGCCTCAAACCCTCCCACCTCAAGCCTTTGGCATTTCATGTTTGGTTGTCTCCATGACCTGTCAGTTGCTCTCCCCCACTGATCCTATGTAAGGTAGTTCTTCCTAGCTCCCTCTGAATTAATTTATTATACTCATAGTATCTTTTTTCTGTGATTATCTTTGTTTTTGCTTCTCCCACCCCACTGAAGGCTGTCAGCTTCCACCTTTTTAATTGCTGTTTTACTGGTGGGGACTGAACCCAGGACCTCATGATAGGGAAGTCTTCTGTACTGAGGCATAGTCCCATGCCTTTATTTTTAATTTTGAGCTAAGTTGCCCAAGCTGGCCTTGAACTTGTGATCAGCCTAGCTGCCTATCTACTTTGTCACAAGCAGCTCAGGAAGTGAAGGGTAAAGAGCTGCTCACTCTTGTTGCTGAGTGGCCATGTTATCCCGAGCACGCAGACTGAGTGCCTCTCCTTATTCTAGCTCCCATCCCAACTCTCAAAGTGTTTGAACGTGAGGGAGTACGACTGAATCTGTCTTTTACTCGTCCCCCTGGGACCCCTGCTTTGCTCTTAATCACTGTCACCACTACCAACTTCTCAGAGGATGATGTCACCCACTTCATCTGCCAGGCAGCTGTGCCCAAGGTTTGTAAGATTAGGGTACAGAGATGGCCTAAGCATCCAGGTTTGGCCAGGAAGCAGAGGGGGTGGGAGACAGAATAAGATGTAAAGCAAAAGTGTACAGGACAGGTACCTGAGAAACCTGGAAAGGTGGCTTGGGCCACTCAGTGTGAAGGGTCTGCCTTACTGTGTTCTGCCCAAACCTTCCATGTTCAGAGTTTCCAGCTGCAGCTCCAAGCCCCCAGTGGTGACACAGCTACAGCTCGGGGTGGCCAGCCCATCACTCAGCTCTTCAGAATCCTCAATCCTAACAAAGTGAGTTCCAGAGCCTTGAAGATACGATCTAGACATGGAAGACATCCTGTGCACTAACCCTGATCTCTGCTTCTGTTCCTAGGCCCCTCTGCGGCTAAAGCTGCGCCTTACCTACAACCACTTTGGCCAGTCAGTACAGGAGATCTTTGAGGTGAACAGCTTGCCTGTGGAGACATGGCAGTAATGATCTCCATGTACTTCCCAAATCCTCCTGGCAGGAGGATCCAGCAGCTGGGATCCTACTCCGGAGGGCCACCACTAGGTGGCATTCTGCTCTGTATTTGTCGCTGCAAAATTGTGGGGGCCAACTCTCCCTCACATATACTGAAAAAAAGCCTAATAAAGCCTGAGGCAGATGGAAAACCATGTTTTTTGGTGTTTTTTCAGTACTGGGGATCTAACTTGGGACCCTGTGCATGCCAGTCAGGCACTTTATACCACTGAGCTGTCTCCCCAGCCCCGAAAACCATATTTAGACTATGTCTGAGGTAGAAAATATGTATGAAACTGGGCGTGGTGGTGCATGCCTGTAGTCCCAGCACTTGGGAGGCTGAAGCACAAGGATTGGTGCAAGTTCGAGACCAGCCTGAACTGCATAGTGAGACCCTGTCTCAAAAAAGACAAAAAAAAATAAAAAATAAAAAAGTATGAACAATAGCAAGGAAAGAACCTTATCATATAAGAAGTTATGAATCCTGAAATCTTAGGAACCCGTCTCAATGATGAGTGCTTCTTTTCTACCTCTTTTGAGGTCTGGGAACACATTTGTCCCGTAACTGCCACAACAGGCACTCTACCCTCTGGGCCAGAGCTGGGCACAGTGAAAAAAATCAAGGTAGTATTTCTAGATTTCTAAAAAGAACTCCCAGCCCTTTCCCAATGTGCTGTTATTTCCCACACCCCAAGGCAGGGAAATCCCTGCTGCCTCCCCTCATCTCTAACTCAGCTGTAAGGCAGTTTCAGAGCCGCTGGCAGAATCAATGGCATCGACCAAGGGAGGGGGGTGGCAAGGGATTTTCCTGTGCTTAACTACTGATCACAGCTAAGTGGAAAGCCTATAAACACGAGCGGAAATCAATGGAGGCTGCTTAGCGGCCAGGGGAGAGGGGCGGCCCATAGATTGCATCTGACGGATGAGGGAGAGGAGGCAACCAGGAAGGGCTCTAGGAAGGGTAGCTGCAGAAAGGGTGAAAAAACAGGCAGAGCTGGGAAGAGGAGACAATGTTAGGACAGAGGTACAATGAATCCAGGTGTGGACTCCACTGAACCCAGAGTTCTCTTGCCCTTCTGGGAAGGGACACCCCTAAGCCAAGTTGCTGTCAGGATGTTTAGTCCCCTGTGGCTTCTCTCTGGAGATATCTACTTGTAGCAGGCGCTGATAGTCCTGAGGCCGGAAGCGCTGTAGGTACACGATGAGCTTGGCAGGTGCCCTCTCCTGTGCTGGCACACCTACAGGCAAAAGGACAGTGAGCAAAGGAGGCAGAGCCACCACACACACTTTAACTCTGCTCCCAGCCCACCCACCTAGAACCCCAAAAGTTTGTATGTAAGGCAGCACTGAGATTCTGAATGCCATCAACCAGCTTCCCACCATTCCCTCAATGGACTGTGAAAATGAGACCTAAAAGAGCCACTTCAGGCAGAAGTGGCTGGGAAGTCACATGAGCCTATTATCTATAGGGAGGAGACACAAAAAGGCACTCGGCCACCATGAAGACAGAGGAAGCTCCAACACAGGCTCATTTCTGTTACTGTCCCTTTTCCCCAGTCAAGATTAAAGCCCATCTAGGAAGTCCAAAGCTCATTAGCTTGCTAATGAAGCACAAACAAAGATGTACACACAGAAACCAAGAACTATACAAAGAAAAAAGCTATAGCTATAGGGCACGATTCACACAGAATTACTGCCTCTGGAACTGCCATGGCTAGTCTATTGTCAGTGTCCGGCAGCATGCTGAGAATATAGGAGACAGGATCTATGATTGCTCAGGAAACTCAAACAGCATCCCAAGGCTGTCAGCCCCACAGGGTGTGGATGAAAGCCAAGGATATGTGCAAGGTCCTGAGTTCGATTCCCAGTATTAAAAAAAAGTGTACATGTGTGGGTGAACTGTCCACAAGGAAACTAAAAATAGGAAGAAAAGACTTGCCAACACTTATCTTACCGCCTCATATAAATGCAATGTTCTTGCCTTTTACTTTTTTTGTTTTGCAGTACTGGAGACTGAACTCAGGACCCTGCACTTGCCAGGTAGGTGCTTATTCTACCGAGCTATCTCCCCGCACTTGCTTTTTACTTAAAGGCAAAAGGCTAATGAGGATCTAGACAGTAGTACAAACAAAAGAACAGATGAAATTTGAAGAATCAAAGCAAGGAACCAACAAATAAAATTGGAGATGTGGATAGAGTTTATGATACAGAAAAATACACTGAAGGAATGAATACAAATCAGCTGCTGTGGGGCAGGGGAGATAGCTCCGTGGCACAAGTGCCTGCCTGGCAAGTGCAAGGTCGGGAGTTCGAACCCCACCAAAACAAAAAAAAATTAGCTGCTGTAAGCCAGGCGTGGTGGCACACACTCGTAATCCTAGTACTTGGGAGACTGAGGCAGGAGGACTGGTGTGAGTTCGAGACCAGCCTGGGCTACAAAAGTGAGCTCAAGGCCAGCCTAAACTGCACAGCAAGACCCGGTCTCAAAAAGACAAAAATAAATAAATAAATAAATAAATAAATAAATAAATAAAACAAATTAGCTGCTGTGTGGTTCAGGAAATAGCTCAGCATCATAAGCACCTAACTAGCAAGCATAAGGTCCTAGGTTTGCTCCCTGGTTAAAAAAAAAAAAATCAGGAACTGGATTTGTTAGAACTGTATAAACAAGCTGGGCCTGCTGGCAAACATCTATAATCCTAGCACTCAGGAGGCCGAGACAACAGGATAACCAAGGGTTCGAGGTCAGCTTAGGCTACATAATGTTCATGTTCAAGACCCTGTCTTAAAAACAAAAACAAAAAAAAAAAACTATACAAGTGAATGGGATCCTCCAAAAAATGGTTAAAACAACTCTTTTTTTCTTTTTTTTTTGCGGGACCGAGGTTCAAACTCAAGACCTTGCACTTGCCAGGCAGACACTTGTGCCACGGTGCTATCTCCCTGGCCCCGGTTAAAACAATTCTTGTTACACAAATAACCCAGAGATACTCAGTCTCTCTTTGCCCCAGTGTATAACTGCAGAGAAGATGGGGAGCAGGGAAAGCACAGAAGCCCCGTTTCCCTCACCAAGCATTTTGCTGAGGCTCTGGATCTTCTCTAGGGCAGAAGGTACTTCAGCTTCCTCATGTACCAGGACCTCTACCTCACCTACTGCATAGCCAAAGTCAGCTGTATCCAGGTCCACCCTGAGCAGCCGCTCCTCTTCATTAGCTCCAGAAAACATCAACTTCCAGGAACTCCGCTTAGTTACAAAACTAGCTACTTCCTGCAGCCCCAATGGATCCAGCACAGCAGCTACACCTCCAGTCCCCAGTCCCTCAGCTTCTAGCACCTGACAGAGGCGGGTCACTATGGCAGGATCAGATGTGAGTTCCAAGTACTTAGTGTGGGTTCCTGAGACACCCACTGCTCCAGGACATTTTAACTCCCATCCACTACCCTCTCGTTGTCGCAGCCAATGGTCAGACCGCATGAGGTTCAGCTCAGGGGTGTCATAGTAGGTGTCTCTGAAGGTGATCTGGTGCTCCAGAGAGCCTCCCAACTCCTGCAGCCGTTCCTCTGTGTCAGGTCCGGGAACAAACTTTCGCTCCACCTCTATGAAGCCCTGGGCCATGTTACCTGCAACAAACATTGGCTGAGTGTCCGTGCCCAGCCTGCAGGTCAACAGCTCAGCAGAGACCCAGCCCTGGATGAACTTGTAATACTGCCTCAGTGATTCAGGCCCTCAGTGATAAAACTGTAGGCCAACTGGCTCTTCCAGAAAAACTGCTAAAAACAGTTCGTTACAGAAATAACCCAGAGCCCCTTGGCCACCATTTGGTTCTGCAACAGTGACAGTTCTCCAATTAGATCCCTTCCACTGTTTGCAATATTTTCAACCTGGGGCCGGGGAGATAATTCAGTAGAATAAGCGCTTGGCTGGCAAGAGCAAGGTCATGAGTTCAATCTCCGGTACCACAAAAGAAAAACATAAATAAATAAATAAATAAATAAATAAATAAAGTAATATATTATTCAACCCAAGGCGCTCCCTAGAAAGCGCCTTGTATATGACGTCTTTTCATCGGCCCCTCAACACACCTTGCTTCCGGAGGAAGCCAGCAACTCACTGCCCGGGGTGAGCTGCCCTCTCCACCACAGCACCATCCCGTGCAGCCCCGCGTCTCACTTCAAAGCCCGAGGGTCTCCCTCTCGCGGGACCCGGACTTGGGGGAAGGGAGCCCACGCCACACTCGCGAGGAATGCCGGGAGCAGGCCCTAGCCCCGGACCTCAACCCGCTTGTGAGCGTGCGGACGGTCCCAGCACCAGCGGCCATATTAGGCCCTTGGTAGCGATGCCGAGGGCAGTCTGGAGCCAAAAGGGCCTGTTAAGTTATGGGCAGTCACGACCCTCGAGGTGGACAAGGAAGTGAAGGCTTACCATTGCGTTCCGCTTCTATCTCCTATCTCTCCAGAAGCGCGAGGTCAGCCGGGTCTCGGAGTTCAAGAGAGCCCAACACCTTGGGGTCCGGTGCATGATGGGAGATGTAGTTCCAAAGGAAACTAGCTGGTTCGCCCCACCCGTCGCTATGGTGACCGGGAAGCTGCACTTAGTATCGAAGGAACTCTACCTAAAGCTGACCTGGGTGGGGTTGCAGCGCTGTGGGGCCGGCTGAGTGCAAAGAGCTGAGGTACAGCTTGAATCACAAGTCACTCACTGGAAACGATGACCAGTGCATACTATAGTAGCCAACTATAGTACTGTGTGAGAGTGGAGATTAGGTCCACTTCAGCTACCCTGGAGTTTTAGAGCAGATCCAATACATCCTGGTATGAATATTTTGCATAAGAAACTTTCTGCCACAGAACAAATGGGTACTTTTTTTTTTTATGTTATGGCCTGCTCAGCCTGCCCCGGCGCAGCATGTAGTCCCTGTTGTTGCCTAAGCAGGCACTTTAGACCGCTGAGCTATCTCTTCTGCCCCACAAATGGTTACTTTGAATGGGAAGCAAACCTCGTAGGGTTTCAACATTCGCAGACACCAGCAAAGGCCCAGAAATAAGCACACCTGGCTAGTATGTAAGTAGAGATTAATTTACAAATGCAGTTGAGGAGCAGGTTGGAAAAGGTCTTGAAAGTGCCAGACTGAGTGTGTCAATGTCCAGCATCTCCTGAGTAGATTTTGTCAGGAGAGTAAAACACAAGGGTGACCCTCTTGACTGCCTTCAGAGCTTCCTCTTGTCACCTCTGAGAACTATGATGATCTGTAGACCTTAACTTTGACCCTTTAGGTGAAAATATTGTTAACTTCTAAGCTTGCTTCCATGACGAGTAAGGAGTAAGAAGCGCCAGGTTTTTCACACCTGCCCCCTCCTCATTTTGTTTCTGGAAATGACTAGTGTGAAGTAGAGTAAGAAGGTCACTTGTGACATCCTGAACTTTGGATTCCTTAGATGTATCTGTCCCCTGACTCTATGCGAAGCACCTCCCAACAGGGAGGGAATGGACCCCAGTCCCTAAGCCTTCTCAGGACCTGATTTTCATCCATTTTGCTTTTCAATTTTTTGGCCAATAATGTGCGTGTGTGTGTGTGTGTGTGTGTGTGTGTGTGTGTGTGTGCTGGGAATCAATGTTGGCTAAGAAGAATGCCTAATGTTTTCCCTTTATGGAAGGTCCAATCCAGTAAGGGCAGGAGCAATAGCTTATTGAAACAGAAAAACTATAACAGAAACTGACATACTTCACTTTCCCAATGCTTGGCCTTGGGACCTCTCTGAAACTGCTTTGTCATTGGTAAAATAAGGACTGTCTCACAGGTATCAAATTATATAGTAGAAACTCAAAAATGTTAGTTTCTCCTCTTTCCCAACTCCCCCTGTGAATTTGGTGGGAAGGCCAGTAGAAACGCAGGCCTTATCAGGCACTGTGAACACTGGAAGGGCACTGTCACTGTTGGTCAGGTGACCACAGGCTGGTTGTCTATGCCTTGGTTTCCTCTGCTGTATAATGGGACTAATAGTATCTGCCTAATGGAGTTTTGAGGATCACTAGTGTATGTAATATTACATGTTATATATGTAAAAGTGCTTGGAACTGTGAACTCAATATATCTTAAAAATGACTATTGAAATATACAGCATTTCTGAGCTGATAAACTGAAAAGCAGGAGCCAGAACCTCCCCTCTGCCTACAGAACTCAGAGGACTAAGTGACCAAGCGGAGGAGACAGAAGCCCTCCAAGATTGCTGTGCAAGAGAAGGTACTAGTAATCAGTCGGAAGGTGGAATAAATAAGGGAAGAAGGGAGTGGGAATAAAAGACAAACGGACCCCAGGCATCTCTGGGAAGCTGGCAGAAGCCAGAGTGTGTTGTATAGCTGATTTAAAACAGCAAAACTCGTATATGGTTCTATGGTCAGGAGGAAAAGGGGAAAAGACCAAGAGTACAGGAACCTGCCTTCTTTGCAGGCACGGAGTGGGGGGCTGCAGCAGAGTCAAGGAGGCAGCGGGGTTGACTTGCCAGCTGCACCGCGAGCCCTGGTGGCCTCTGGTGTTCTAGCGGTGAGGGGCACAGACTCGAGGGCCGAAGGGCGGAGGTGGGCAGACTACAACTCCCGGCATGCGCCGCGATGGGCGGGCCGCTGCACCTGCTCAGTGGGGCCGCCCCGGGCGCCTGGGTATTGATTATTCCATTGTGTGGGACGCTTCGGCTCCAGCCAGTGAATGAGGCGGAGGAGTGAGGGCGAGGAGGAGGAGGAGGAGGGCGAGGAGGAGGAGGCGGAGGAGGCAGGGAGCGAGCTAGTGCCCAGGGTGAATCAATGGAAACCCCCTCACGAAGCCGGGAAAACACTTCAGCCGCAGCCAAATAGCATTGATTATTTTCCTTCACTTCCCTCACCGCCGTGACTTTATTTATTTATTTTTTCCATCTCCGTCCCCGACGCCCCGGAGCGAGTGCTGGAGGGAGGGAGGTGGAGGGGGTAAGGAATCAACACATCGGAGAAGTCCCTTCCAAGAGCCGCCCCCTCCCCTCCCGCCTCGCGCTGCTCGGCGGCCGCGGTTCGACTCCCGTCCCTGCTTCCAGCTGAGGTGTAAGTGCATCGATTTCCGATGCTGCTGGGTTGTTTTTTTTTTTTTTTTTTTTTTTTCTCTCTCTCTCTCTCCCTCTCCCTCTTCCCTTCCTTGGTCTTTGGAAGCTCTAGACCGAGGGGAGAGGAGGCGCTCGGATACTGCCGCTGGAGGGGACGGAGAGGGACTGGAAGAGGCTGGGGGAGGGGACACGAATAGACGGACAGACAGTCGGACAGACTGGGAGAGGGGGGCGGGTGTGGGGGAGAGGCATGCGGGCGGGGATGGGGACCGGAGGACTGGGACGGAAAGGCAGGCCCGCGGACGGACGGACGAAAGGTAGCGGAGCTTGGACGGGCCGAGCGAGCCGGGCCAGGCGCGGGGTTCCCGGAGGGAAGGGGAGGCCGGGTGAGTGCGAAGGCTCAGAGCTGTCAGCCCCGAGCGGCCAGAGCGGCGGCGGCCCCCCGCGGGCTGCGGGATGGGGGAGGAACGGAGGCCGGAGGACTGATGGATGGGCTAGTGCGCTGGGGTGCGGGGCGGAGGGACATGGATACCCTCTTTCTACCTGAAGTTGAGCTGGCTTTTTTTTTTATAGTGTGAGTAGGTGAGAGGAAGCCCCGTTCAAGGTGAAGCTTGTTTGTAGCCACCCCCTTCCGCGCCATGGCTCGGCTGCCCCCCTTATGAGTAGTCCTATCATTTTTGAGCGCTATACCACGCTTCTCGCTGTGTCTGTAGCCTAGCTGATCTCTGTCCAGACGCCCTCCCTGGTTGGTGTTGCCATTCTTCACCTCGTCTCCTTACCCCATCCATCTCCAGTTCTGTGTGTCACTGTCTCTGCTGTGCACCTTCCCATCCGAGTGTGATCTTCCCCGTGCGTCCCTGTCATTATGTGTCACGCCTTGGCTGGCTATTTGGCCGTGTAGGTCTCCATGCCCTCTCCTTCAGGGTCGGTCCAGATATCGCTGGTCTTTCTGTGCTACTTAGGAGTTCGCTTATAAGCCATGATTATGGTAGCCACTAGTCAGTGTCTTTTCAGCACGAACAGGCCAGCCTCCTCTTCCACCTTCACTAGGGAGGGTCAGGACTTCCTTAACATTGTTGACTGTCCCATTTTGCCATGTGTCTGTCTCCCCCATCAAGACCTCACCTTCTGGTCTGTGTCATATGCCCTTCTGGGAGCTTTCACCAACCTCTTGCCTGCTGACTTAATTCTCCTCTCTCTCCTCACTTTACCACTTTGTATTTTTTCATTTTCACGTTTTATTTCACTTTTTCTTTTTCTGTTCCTGTGTCCTGTGATCTTCCTTGCTTATGCATCACTTTTGTTCCCATAATCTGTCTTTACCTTTTCTCCTTGATCACCTAAAGTTACCCAGGGATTTAACCCTACCAATAGAAGATATCACATACAAGTAGCTAGGGGAGGTGAGGGTTATGGTTTATGAAGGTACATAAACAGGCCAAGAAATCAATTTAATGGGCTTCCAGGGGCATATAACCCCTTCATCAATCAGTGCCATTATGTCAGTGAACTGTCAACTTTGATTTTGTAAGGGGACATTTTCTAGGACTCTGGACTTCATCCTGCCTGGTTGCCCCCCATCTTTCAGTTCATGCTACATCTTAGTGACTGTTTTCTTCACTTTTCAGTTCATCTTCCTCCTGAGACACTGCTATTATCATATTTGGATTCAACACCATTCTTTATGAGGCACTTTTTGTTATTGTGAGAGTAGCTGTCTTCAGGGGCTCAGGCTTATTCAGCCTAAAGAAATGTAAAGGTAGATAAAGGATCTTGGTTTTGGTCCTTGGTTTTGAGTCCATCATTGTTTTTTTTTTTTTTTTTTTTTTCTAGACCTCAGAGCTTGGAAGGAAAAAAAGGAGAGGTGCATAAGTGTACATGATAGGAGATTTCAGAAGTAGACAGAATTACAGAAGGGAAGAGGAGGATGGGTACAATAAACACATGGGGTAGAGAAACGTATGACATGAGGGACGCCCAGAGGAAGGGAAGAAAAACTATGCTGAAAGGGGGGAAGGGGATGAACGAAGGGGTGATTAATGAATTGAGAGAATAAAATGAATACGAGTTAATAGCTATACAGGAGAGAAGAGAAATGACAAAATATTCCTAAAGAGGCAGTCAACAAAAAAGCAATATGAAATGAATACAATGGTAAAATGGGGGAAGGGAGGGCTTGACGAATGAGGTAGGAAAAGAGTATGGTACAAAGAAGGTAAATGGATAGCAAAGGCAGGAGTGCTGAAGCAGATCAGAGCCTCACAGAGCTTGGTAGGGGAAAAAGGAGAGGATGAGGTATCAAAGGAAACAAATGCCTCTCTGTGAGGAGAATGCTGAGGGAGGACAGCTGAGAAGGAAGCCTGACTGATGCAGAGAGCACTGCAGGGAGGTGGATGATTTGAGGGGAAAGGCATAGCAAAAGTACCACTGAGCCTCCAAACAGATGCCCATGAGAAGGAACGACAGTGCAGTGATATCCAGTGAAGAGAGAAAATAATCCTCCCAACATTCATTCCAGTAGCTTTATCACTGTCCATCCAAAGGCCTTTGCATTTCATTCCCAAACCACAGTAGTCAAAGAGATGAAAAAGTAGAATTCCCATTTACTTGTAATGGTAGGAACTTGAATCTTCCTGGCCCCCTGAAAACCAAAGATCTCAAGCCTCTGATGTCATAAATTGCTGGTGTCGCCTTGGCAACCTGACAGGGTTCCTCCCTCCGTGATGTCAGAGGCAGCTGTTGTTACCTTGAGACCCGAACAGGAACAACTTAATGCTTTGCTGGGGAGCTATATCATAAATGGGGCTGAGGCCAGGCCTACTCAATCTGTAGGATTCCTAGCCTGGTAGCTTGACCTGCCTTCCCTGTTCTAGCGTAGAACAGTGGTCGAAAGCCACTCTTGTTTGTAAGTCCCTGATGTTTGCTAGAGCCTGACAGGAGCAAGAGTCAAGGACCTAAGGAGAAGGAAGCATTGAAGTCAAATGGTAGGGCTGAAAGGCAGGCAGAGATGGAAGGAAACTGGAAATGGCAGCTACAGACTGGGAAAGCAGAAGGGCTTTGTGAGCGGGGAGATGAAATGTAAGATGAACCTGGTTTTGGGGTTAGGAATGGAGGCTAAAGCTGGAAATGCAGAAGAGAATGCATCAGAGCTGTGGTGGAATGTAAACTCATGCTTGGACAGAGAAAGGGGAGGGTTCTGAAATGCCAAGGGGCACAGTGGAATTTGGCTGTAGAAAAAAGGAAAACGTTCTTTTGGTCAAGAGACTAATAAGCCTTCTGCTATGAATCACAATGGTCACCTAAGCAGGAGCTGCATCTGTCTAGTTTCTTTTTACCCAAGGCCTTCATATTGAACTACATCCCTATCCTTTTTAAAAAATGTATGTACAGAGGCCAGGGAGATAGCTCTGTGGCACAAGTGCCTGCCTGGCAAGCGTAGGGTTGTGAGTTTGAACCCTGGTCCCGCAAAAAAAAAAAAAAAAAAAAAAGGATGTATGTGTTTGGATTTTACTAAGTTGCTAAGTCTCGGCTGGGCTCAAACTTGAGATCTCGGCCTTAGCCTCCCAGGGTGTTAGCTTTATAGGCAGGCATACCTGCCTATACCCAGGTAGTTTTTAATGGTTTTCTAGCACTGACAGAGTATCTGTCATACAGAACAGACTTAGTAAACATGTACTGAACAGATGCCAACAGAAACTGGAGAGAAGGGCTGGAAGGAAGTTATCCTGTCATGATAGTGAGGCCTGAGACGGAAAAAAAGACTTTGAGTCAGGGACACACTTGGGGACAGCCAGAACTGACTCTCTGGGCTAATTGGGAAAGACCATATAGGGATAATGGAAAGAAACCATGAATGAACAGACCTAGGAGCCCCAGAGGCAGATGTAGAGGACAGAGAAGAGTGGTGGTTTCCGGAAAAGGTTGAGTCATTCCAAAGAGTAGACAATTTGAATTGCAAGTAGTATCCCCACCCCATTCCTAATCATGCAACTGTAATTTTATCTCTCTCTCTCTCTCTCTCTCTCTCTCTCACACACACACACACACACACACACACACACACATACAGAGTCTTATTAAGCCACCAAATTGCCCAGGCTGGTCTTAAACCCGCAATCCTGTTGCCTCAGCCTCCAAGAGTTCTGGGATTAAGGCTACAGGCATGCCACCACCCAGCTCTTACTGCCCATTATAAAAAAAAAAAAAAAATTCTAGAAACACAAAGAGGGAGAAGCGATATAGAGTTCTCCATAACTCTCAGGGCACCATCTGCAGAAAGAGAAGGGCCTAAATACATAAAAGCTGTAGAGAAAAAATGTCTTAACAAATCAAATCAGTGACTGTATCCTGTGCCAGTGATGTGAACCTTTTATAGCTTTCAGTGATACAGCCTGCTTGTGGCATGCATGCTGTGGGCTCCCCATCCCTGGCCTATTCTGTTTTGCAGTAAAAAGTGAAAAGATCCTGAATTAGTTGAGAAATTTAGTGGGGGGCGGGGGGAAGACAGGTAAGAATGAACTGAGAGCCTCGGAGGAGAATCTGGCTCTAATAAGAAAGGCCGGTGTGCAGGAAGGAGGCTGGTAGGTGAGGGCCTGAAGCGCAGTGGTGGCTATATGCGCCGTCAGTCTTTGCCACAGACTCAGGCAGCTCATATTTTGCAGCAGGCGACAGGCTGTCGACACGGCGGTCCTTTACCTCACCGTTAGAAACTCATTTCATTGATTTTTCCATCTTTCTTCTCAGGCTACTCACACTAAGCTCAGACATCCCACCACCCACTTTTCCAGAGCCCCTTTCCCTGTGTTGCAAGCCCCATGGATCTGTCTGTCTGTCCCTCTTCAGCCCAGGCTGGTGAGGCAGGGGTAAAAGTTCCAGAGGTGAGGTGCAGTGCGGTAAAATCCTGTGCTTCTGTGGCCATGTTAAACCAGTGGTATGGGGACTGTATAGGCCTGGAAAAAGACGTCTTGTTCTAATTCCTACCAAGATAGCGGTGCCACTAGAATGGTATAGGCATAGGGATTTGAGCAGTTAGGAGGACATAATTGGCCCAGGGCGTGCAAGATCCCACTGCAGAGAGAAGCGTGTGTACAAGCAGGGTCTGGTCTTATATGGCATGATGAAGGGCAGTCGTGGGCAGGATGGGTGCGGGCCAGAAATTTTTACTTCATGTGTAGACATTTTCCCCAGTCACAGCTAACTGCCTTGGGCTGTTCCCTTTGGGGCTGGGCTTTAGCTAAAGGTCAAGAGTCAATTACCCGTCATTTGGCTTCTCAGTGAAGGAGGCCAGAGGGTGGGACCAGAGTGTTAGATTGCATTTCCCTGGAGGAAGTGATGGAGTAAGTGCCATTTTCACCCCCACCCTCCCTACACGTCTTTCATCGTTTTTTATAAGTAACAAAAGCCCAAGACACCCTGCTTCTGTCTTCCATTCCATTTTCTTGGATGTTGGATGTAAGTCTCAATGTTTTTGCTCCCTTCTCTGTACTCAGGCTTTGGGCTTGCTGCTTCCTTCACTGTTGCCTCCTGCCAGGTATCACTGGTCAGTCTAGGCTGCTGAAGCCATTTTTCCATCTCCAGCTGCTTCAACTACGTGGCTTCCAAAAACCTATAGATACATCCTGGTTCTTTAAGGAAAAAAGTGCACTGGAGGTTAGAAAGATAGAAGAACATGAAAGGACAAGAAAGGGATTTAATAGAGACTGGGCAGGGAGAAATAGGAGTGCATGTGACAGCGCTGGAGGGAGAGAGCCAACATCATGGTGCACACTGGGGATGCTGAAAAAGGAGCTCTGCTGCAAATTTGAGCCCAACGTGGGGCTACAGAGGTCGTGAGTTCAAGACCAGTCCAGAATACATACGGAGACCGTATTTAAAAAAAAAAAAAAAAAGATAGAGGGAGAAATGTCCACAATTTAAATGAAAAAAAGGAAGAGGGTACGAAGCTGTGAGGACTAGAAAAGAATTTAGAGAGAAAGCCAGAAGTCTGACCACCACCAACACACACACACACACACACACACACTCTGCACATGCACACAGAGAAATAAAGACTCAGGAGTGGAAAGTGACAGCACAGTGGTCCTGCAAAGCCTGGCTGTGGCCTCAGTCTCCATGTTCTGAGTTCAAGCAGTGCTGGCTTTGACCCTTGTGGGAGGAACTGAAGTGGCAAATTAATGATGATAATGAAGTCACTGCTCCTTGTTTGTCTTTGCTGGTTTCCCCTTGAGATTTGTCCTTTGGCCAGACAGGGCAGTGTGGGGGAGGGGAAGAATCCTGGTGAAGAAGGGGGCAAGTGTCAAAGAGGGAGCATTGGAAATGTGGAGGACAAATCTGGTGAGCTCTGAGTGTAGCGAAAGGAAGCCAGAAATGGAGAAGAAACTGAAGGGAGAAGGAAAGATGGGTAGAGAAAAGAACAATGGGGACCTGGAGAGGGAAACCTGGAGGGAGGAGCGGATAAAGGACAGAGAAGGAGAGGTGGAACAGAGCAATGGCGAGCCAGAGGGAAAGAATGCGGCCCAGGCTGCCAAAGCTGCAGCTGGTGGGACCCATGGGCGGGGCCTCATCTCCATCTCTAATGGCTGTGAAATGAGGTTAGCTCCATTAGAGGCGGCGAGAGTGTAACGAGATCACACTCATTAGGGCCGGGCCATCCCAGTAATTACTACCACCCCAAACACGCCCGTGCCAGCCGGCCACCAAGCCGACTGCGCACAGCAACACACGAGCTGAGCAAGCTCAGAGCACGCTGAAAGGAAAGCTCAGGGCCCACGCAGGTGTGGCTGGAGGGCCTGGGGGAGCTAGCCTCGGGCAAGAGCAAGCACTTAGACTGCCCGTAAGAGGTGCCTGAACAGCCGTGAGCTCACACGCATCCCCAACACACAAAGGGCTATAAACACACTGTATCTTCCAGCTCAGGAAATAGGCGTGTGAATAATTATCATTTCCATTTATTGATCACATCAAAAGTGCCAGTCTCAGTAATGATCATCTCAGTAGACACAACTCCTTGAGGTATGAATTCCCATATTCTGTATAAACAAATTTAATTGAAATATTAAGCAGTTCAGTTGAAATTATTTACATATTAAGACGAGCTACATATTAAGAGTAGAACAAGTATTTGATTCCAGATCTCATGTGAAAGGGTGTGGGTTGTGCTATATATGTTTTGGTTTATTGCTGGGCCTTCAACATACTAAGCATTTGCTCTGCCAGATGGAGATTATATGCTAATATGGATATATAAATGTAGATTAAATATTACCAACAAGGTGACTGCCACCACCTCAACACTAAAAGAATGTGCATGAGCTGGCAAGATAGTTCAGCGGTCGAAAAGCGCCTGCTTAGGCAACCACAGGGACCATGGTTAGACCTCGGGCACCATGTGCTATGCCAGCCTCACCCCCAGGGCAGGCTGAGCCGGCCATAACACAAATAAACAAAGATTAAAAAAAAAAAAAAAAAAGAATGGCCATTAGCCTTGCCTGGATAGTGTGAGTAGTGCCCCCTGGAGTTGCACAAAGTGGTGGTCCTGTTCTGGTCCATTTTTTGTTTGTTTTGTTTTATTTTATGAATTTAGTACAGGGTCTCACTATGCAGCTCAGACTCGTAGTGATCTTCCTGTTTCAGCTTCCCCAATGCTGGGATTACAGGCGTGAGCCAAGACTTCTTCTAGTCTTGGTGGCCAGCTCAGCATGCCCAGGGAAGGACTGGCATGGCATGCAGTACCAGGGATCGAAACTGGGTGCTTGCGCTTGCCTAGGCAGGTGCTTAGACCCCTGAGTTATCTTTTTTTTTTTCTTCCTGTTGAATTCATATTATTTTACTTAGTGAAATTTTGTATTGTTTCCTGAGTTATCTCTGTGGCCCTGTTTTTGTTTTTGTTGTTTGAGACAAGGTCTCACCATGTCCTTAAGGCAGGCCTTGAAACTGAAACAGTTTTCTTGCCTAGGCTACCAGGTGCTGGGGTTACAGGCATACACCACCACACCTGGTTGAGTGGCTCTTCTTATACTAAAACTACCACAGCCATCCAGACGTTGAAGCTCAGAGAAAAGCATGACTGCATGTATGCTTACGGGGACACACAGAAGTGCAGAGTAACACTCAAAGGTCTTATTCAAAATACGTACTAGCCAGAGTTCAGAAGCTTACAAGCTGGAGCAGAGGCACTGCATTTAGGCTGCCACGTTTGTTTTAGCTCTACTTAGGGTTACACAGTAGATGTGCACCACCACATCTGGCATGGAATTTTTTTTTTTCTTTTTTTTGCGGGACCAGGGTTCGAACTCATGACCTTACATTTGCCAAGTAGGCATTTGTGCCACACAGCTATCTCCCCAGCCCCTGTCATGGAATATTTATTCATTTGTTTGTTTGTTTGCTTATTTATTTATTGCAGAACCAGGGGTTGAACTCAGGACCTTGCACTTGCCAGGCAAGCACTGCTGCCCCTGGGCTATCTCCCTGGCCCTGGCATGGAAATTTTTTAAATTTTAGAATATGTACATCAAGGTATCCTCAGGAAGGAGCCCGATTCTAAATGTAAAATTCATTTGTGTTTACTACATAACTTGTATATATAGCCTGTAGGTAATTTTGCACAGTATTTTAGTACCTCTTTTGTCTATAACTCCTCACGTGAGGCCAGGTGTGGAATTTAGCACTTATGCCGTTGGAATGTTGATGCTCAAAAAGTTTCAGATTTTGGCCAGGTATGGTGGCAAATGACTATAATCCCAACAGTCCTGGACGCTGAGGCAGTATTGGGGACCTGGCTAAGATCCCCTACTGCCTATATGAGGGGTACACCAAAGGATGAAGAAAAAACTAAAACCTGTTAATTCATAAAAGCAAGATTGGGAGGTCAGTGTCTTGGGATGGGCAGACAGTGACACTCGAGCTAGTCTTTTTTTATCCAGTGCACACAGTAATCTGCGGGAGTATGGGATGATTTCAAGGGCAGTGATAATCTTAAACTAATGAGGATCTTTCTCTGGGGTTCAAACTCACAATCTTGCACTTCCCAGGCAGGCATTTGTGCCATGGAGCTATCTCCCCAGCCCCATTTCCCTGAAGAATCTTTAGTCTTTTTTTGTTTTTGTTTCTTTGTACTGGAAATCAAACTCAGGCCTTGCACTTGCCAGTAGGTGCTTGTGCTGCTGAGCCACATCCCTGGTCTGTCTTTAGCCTTAGTGGTCTTAGCCTTAGCAGGTGGGAGAAGACAGCCCACCCCTAATAGGCTATGGGAAATCTCCGAATAATCCCAAGCCTGTGTTCATCCTTTAGGGAAGTATGTCAAACCAGCCTTTTGGACTTTGTGGCTCTCAGCAAGGCAGGAGTATTGCCAAGTTACAGCCAGCCCAGGCAATATAGTGGTTTAGTGGTATTCTATCTCAAAAAAAAATTTTTAAGGCTGAGGCAGGAGGATCAGTGTGAGTTCAAGACTAGCCTGGGCTACAAAAGTGAGCTTAAGGCCAGCCTAAACTGCATAGTGAGCCGGTCTCAAGAAGACCAAAAAGAAAGCCGGGCGTGGTGGTGCACGCCTGTAATCCCAGCACTTGGGAGGCTGAGGCAGGAGGATTGATGTGAGTTCAAGACCAGCCTGGGCCGGGCGTGGTGGCGCACGCCTGTAATCCCAAGCATTTGGGAGGCTGAGGCAGGAGGATCAGTGCAAGTTCAAGACCAGCCTGGGCCACAAAAGTGAGCTGAAGGCCAGTCTGAACTGCATGACGAGACCCTGTCTCAAAAAGCCAAAAAAAAAAAAAAAAGACCAGCCTGGGCTAAAAAAGTAAACTCAAGGACAGCCTGAACTGCATAGTGAGATTCTGTCTCAAAAAAAAAAAAAAAGAAAAGAAATTTTTAAAAAAACTTTTT